>JBBPBX010011269.1:2333-30951 GCA_038048925.1 Garcialebias charrua | reverse complement strand
ATTCATGGAAGAAAGCATGTTGTTTCCTTTCACAACAAAGTTTGACCCGCCAACAAATGCTATGCTTAATCTCGTGCAGTACTGAGATGAAATTATTAGATTGAAAATTCTTCTCCCAAATCAGATTTTAGTTCAATATTTGTCAATTGAACTGACCAATATCCTTTTTTTTGTATTTTCTGAGTGTATTATTATATTGACAGTGGTGTTAATGTTTATGTAGTAGTGTTTGCGTGAACCGCTGTAAAGTGTTTGAGACTGAAGTTGTTTTTAGTTTTTAGATGCCAGCAATCTTCTTTAATCCTGTCAGACAACTGTTAACTCACTAGTCTGGTCAGAAATAACTCATTGTTATTTACGTCATTAAAATACTTTGATAGATCTGAACTATTTATTTATTAGTTTTTTGTTGTTGTTGTTGCAATTAAACATGCATGTTCTAAATGCAATGCAAAAAATAAGTAATTAAATTTAAGGCATTTTTAAATTCACTTCCATACATATCATTGTATAGTACTGTGAAAGCTGAATTTTGTGTATGGTGGGGTAATTTAGGAAGAGCTCAAGTTCTAAGACTATTTTTTAAGTGAGCTCAATATGCTCCTCACAGGTCCAGTGTAGTGTACTGTACATGGATTACTGAACTTAATGTTTGTTTCTAATATTCCAATATTCATAATTGCATGACTACCATTTAGGAGACAGAGCCAATGCAACACACCAATGCTTACACGGAACTTCACCTGACTATCTCAAGGACATTCTTGCACCACATTCATCCACCCGGTCTCTATGATCACAGAACAGTAATCTACTTCACATTCCACGAACCAAATTAAGGACCATGGGAGACTGGGCATTCTGTGTAGCTGCCCCCCGCCTATGGAACTCCCTCCCTGACTACCTGAGAGCTCCACAGTCACTGGTTGACTTTTAAAATGGCTTAAAGACTTTTCTTTTTAAGCAAGCCTATTCTGCCTCCACATGATTTTATCTTTGATCTTGGTTGATATTATTATTGATTTTACTTGATTTTATCACTTGTTTTATTTGTTGTAGCACTTTGAGATTTTTATTAATGAAAAGTGCTGTATAAATTGAATTTATTATTATTATTATTATTATTATTATTATTATTATTAGAAGAGATGTTTGTGTTTCAAAAGGTGACAGGGGGTAAAATGTGGATGTCTCGCCTGATTAATTATTAATAGTTCCAGCGTGCTCTTTGCCAATAATGATTCTTCAAGGAGACTCAAGGGAACTGAGAGCACATGATCTCAATGGTCATTATATGTGTATTTAATATACTGTAAAATTAGATTCAGTGCACTTTCAAATAATTTTGAATGTTTGCGAAGCTTCTAGAAAGAACAATCAGAGAATGAACACTGTCATAAAAAAATGCTGCCAGGAAATGAATTTGTGAACATGAAAAAATCAAATCAAATCTAGTGTCCTTTGAAGATAACATATCAATAACAGGTGTTGTTAAAATGTCTCTGATGTCTGTGTGATGTTCAGACTCCCCTGTGAGGAGTAAATGAAAGCCAAGATCAAGGAAATGGAACAGTGGTAGCAGCAACTCTGGATAAATCACAGACATGTGAAGACTTTCAGGTTTTCCTGCTTTTCTGAAGATCAGTCCAGCAGACCTGTATCTCTGACCACTCTGGTTTCATATTTAACACAATCAATGTCAAATTTCAGCTAGATGTCTGGTGACTGCTACAGAGGGGAAAATCACATTTATCTAGACATTTGATGTACTCTTGATCCTCAGTCAATTAATCCTGGTGAATCAGCTGCCATTTCATTTTCTCTGTCATTAAGTGTGATGGTGGTTTTCAGACAATAAGAGAGCTCAACATTAGGCAAGCAGATCAAATGAGTTATTTGAGAAAATAATGCACACATAACAAGTAATTACCTCTGTCAGAGGAGTTCAACACTGTGCCATCAGGACAGTACGGCGTTTCTCCAACAACAAACCCTGGATTAACCCTGAAATAAAGGCTCTCCTGAAGGAGAACAAGAGAGCCTTTAGATCAGCTAACAAGGAGGAACTGAGAACTGAGAAGGAAGATTAGGGATGGAAAAAACATCTACAGGAAAAAGATGGAGGATCAGCTGAAGCAGAGCAACATCAGTGGGGTGTGGAGGAGCCGAAAAAGCATATCAAGCCACAAATCTGTTGCCTTCAACACCAGATTGTGTTTGAACCTGTTTGCTTCACACAGATCGGTCATTATATTTATTATCTGTGATGTTTTTAAGTCTATATTCTGTTTTTACTTCATTTTGTGTGTTGCCATATGTGTTTGTGTGTTGCCTATGTGTTGCCTGTTTTTTGTTTGTTTGTACAGCACTTTGGTTGGCCTTGTCGCTGTTTTAAGTGCTCTATAAATAAAATGGTATGGTATGGTATGGTACAAATCAAGCCTTCAGGCTGTAGGAGACAAAGGGTGGGTGAACAACTTGAACCCGTTCTTTAGCAGGTTTGATCAGCTAACCACCCCCACACCTACTCCAGCCCCTGTACCCCTGCTGTCAGCCCCATCACCTTTAATGTCTGTCAAACCCAGCAGGACTCTCAGACAGAGGCTGGTCTCTGTGTTCGGCCGTATGCCGCTCTATGCCGTTCGTACGCAGAGGCACAAGCGTATCCCCGCAGGGCATGTACGCGCCAAGCTCAATTTTTACGACCACGAACGCAAACGTGTTGTCGCACAATAAACTGCCCGGCGCCGAACTGTTTTGTATGCGACACAAATATATTATATTCCCTTTCTTCATCCATGATCTGGCCTTTTCTTTTGTTTTTTTGCCAAAAGGTAGTGATCGCTTCCTCCTCCGTTGACTCCATGATTGAAATGATGAGGAAATGAATGAATTTGTCACGAGCGAATTAAACTCGGGTCCAGCATGGCTGCAGATTTCCTGGTGTGCTGGTCTGATGTAGAGGATGCAGGACCAGGGCTCCCTGTTTTTATTTTTTATTTTTTAGAACTTTTTTATTAACATATAAACACAGAACATCGCTGCAGCTGAAGCTGCCGGCTCTCGCCTTTTTATCCCCACCCGACCTGTCAATCAATTCAGTAGGCGTGTCAGCAAATGACCAATCAGCGACCTCAATTTGTCCCGTATAGGTAAACGCTCTGCCCTGCAGCTGCTCAAATGACGTCAAGAATTTGGTGCGAAAACGCGAGAATGAACGCGAGAACGAACACTGAGCTGTGCGGGTGAACTGCCTGCGCACAGTACTCACGCACGGACACGCGTATGGCCATACGCAGAGCTATGGGGGAGCCTTAAGGACAAAACACCCATACACAAACAGAGTGGTGTAGTATATGCGGTCCAGTGCAGCGAGGACTGTCCAGACCTCTACATTGAGGAAACTAAACGTTGGTTACGTATTGTAACCTTAGATTCTATGAGTGTTGGCGTAGCCCTTTAAGCCACGCCTTTTGGGTTTACCCTGTGCTTCGCACCAACATTGAAAACTTCTAGTCCATGCCCACCTGCTGTGGGCCCACGCCCTCGGTCCATAAAAACCCCTGTCGACCGAGGAACTGCTCCCAATGGCAAAAACAAATTTTTTCAGCCAAAGAGAGCCAATGGGGCCTCACGGCTTAAAGGGCTACGCCCACACTCATAGAATCTAGGGATACAATACGTAACCGACGTTCTATTTCCTGTGGGTGCAGCCCTTTAAGCCACGCCTTTTGGGTTAAAGGGCGGAGCATGATATGGTCCATGCCCCATTGAGTCTGACTGAAACCATAACAAGTTCTGGCAACCACCACACCGCAAAAGAGGTGAGCAGGTGAGCAGAATCATCTGATGAGGAGAAGAAGCTATTCATAATAGCACCCCTCAATGAAGACAGAAACAACTGTGTCAGTTTATCAATAACTTTATTGATAACGAAAAAAAAGGTTTCATTTTGCAGCAACCCTGAGAACCGAATGCGTCAAGGAGGAGCTGGAAACGTCCTGCAAATAGAAACGGGTGAAAGGAGTGGCAGACGACCAGGAGGCCGCAAAGCAGATATCCTGCACAGAGACGCCACTGAGCAAAGCTGTGGAAGTCGCCATCCCTCGAGTAGAGTGAGCTCTAATACCGTCAGGAGGCTGCAGACCAGATGAAATGTAGGCCTGGGAAATAGCCTCACACAACCAGTGTGACAACCGCTGAGAGGTCAAGGGTTGACCTTGAGAACACTCTCTGAAATGCACAAAGAGCCTGTCAGATTTACGTGTCGCAGCTGTGAGAGTCACATAACACCTGAGGGCTCACACTGGATAAAGTAAATGCAACTGCTCTTCCTCAGAGTTAGCATGAGGAGGAAGGCAAAAACTGTCCAACGTGATGATCCTGGACCTAAATGCACTTGTGATAACCTTAGGTACAAACGCCGGATTTGGCCTAAGTTCAGCAGAACTCCCATCTCCTTGAATCTTCAGGAAGGAAGGAGAGACAGACAGGCCAGAGAGATCGCTCACTCTTTTGGCTGATGTCAACGCTAACAATAGAGCTGTTTTAAGTGATAAGAGTTTTAATGAAACCTCATTCAGAGGCTCAAAGGGATCCTTCGTTATAGCATTTAACACAATAATTAGATCCCATTTAGGGGCCAGGGAACGAGAGACTGGCTTGAGATGGCGAGCACCTTTCAAAAAACGTTTCATCAGGGGATGATTGAACACAGTTATATCATTAAACCCCTCATGACATGATGAAATTGCAGCAGCATACGTTTTAACGGTGCTGAAAGCCAGATTCCTGTCCAATAATAGTTGTAAATATGACAAAATGTGGTCCAGATGACATGAACATGGGTCCAGCTGTTTTTCTAAGCACCAACGCTGAAAAGCAACCCATTTTGATGCATAAACAGCGATTGTAGACTGTGCACGTGAACCCTGGATGGTTCCAATGACCTCCCTAGAAAACCCAAGGTTTTCTAAGCGTTGTTGTTCAGCATCCAGGCCCACAGATGCTGACCTATCACTGGATGACCCCTTATTGCGCCCCCTGCCTGCAGAAGAGCATCGTCTCTCCAGGTGAGCTTCCAGGAGCGGCCTGTCAGCTACTGCAGAACTGGGAACCATGGTGCATTCACGCGCTCTGGAGCGATCAGAATTACTGATACTCCCTCTTCCCTCACTCTCTCCAGCAGCGCTGATATCAGAGGAACTGGGGGAAATGCATAAATTAATGTTCTGGGCCATGGTTTGTGGGCAAAAGCATCCACCCCCAGCGGGGGGTGTCAAGGGGTCTCGGGAAAAAAACAGGGGACACTGAGAATTTTCTCGCGTCGCCAACAAGTCCACTTCCGCCCTCCCGAACCTGGACCAGATTTTAGACACCGGGTCCGGATGTAACATCCAGTCTCTGTCCAGAGGTCCCCCTCTTGACATGATATCTGCCCCCCTGTTTAGAACACCTGGGATATAAACAGCCCTCAGTGATCTGATGTGAATGTGAGTCCAACAGAGCAGCTCTCTGGCTGTGTTCAGGAGTTACACTAAGCGGACTCCACCCTCGCGGTTTATATAAGCTGCAGCAGCTCTTTTGTCTGTGTGCACGAGGACATCCTACTGTCGAAGCATGTGAACAAAGTGCCTCAGAACTTTGTGCACTGTCAATAACTCCAACACGTTTATGTGGAGAGACATGCCAGGCGGCCATGTCCCGTCCACCATCTGAGATTGACATGTCCCCCCCAACCAGAAAGAGACGCATCGGTAAAGACCGCCTTCCGTGACATCACTTTGCCCAGGGGAATCCCTTCTGACAGAGTCCTGGGATTACCCCAGAACACAAGGTCCGTCCTCACTGAGGGGGGGATCGTGACTCAGCGTCTTTTGTGGCATACAAGGTCTATTCTCTGGCGAATAAACCATCTCTGCAACTTCCGCATGTGCAATAAACCGAGTTTTATTACAGCGTGACCGACGGCCATCATCCCTAACAGCCGCATAATTGTGATTGCCGACACAGTTCTGTGGGGCTGGACACGCTGAAGGAGTGACATCAGCGACTCCTTCCTCTGATCTGAGAGGTGAGCTCTCATGCTCACGGAGCAGAGATTCAAGCCTAAATAAACTGTTTGTTGTGCTAGTGAAGTGGAGTTCTTTTCCCAATTTATGGCAAAGCCCAATTGGGTCAAATGATTCACTAAAATCAGCGTTTGTTCTGTTGCTTCTGCCTTTGACCGAGACAGAAGCAATAGATCGTCGATATAATAGATTATCCTCAACCCCTGCGACCGCAGCGGGTTTAAGGCCACCTCGATGACCATCGTGAAAGTTTTCGGCGCGAGCGCGTACCCGAAGGGGAGGCGCTTGAACTCGTAGCAGGTTCCCTAAAAGGCGAACCTGAGGAATTTCCGGTGTTTCTTTACGATCGGTACATGGAAGTAAGCGTCTCGGAGATCGATTGTTACGAACCAGTCCCCTGACGTCACACACTCGAGCACACGTTTTATCGTCAAGATATGAAATGGACGTTTCACAATGTATTTGTTGAACGCCAACAAATCCAGAATCGGCCTGAGACCTCCGGATTTCTTGGGGACCAGGAAATATTTTGAATAAAACCCGGTCCGAACCTCGCCCGAGGGGATCCCGGAAATTACGTTCTTGGTTAGTAATTCTTGTAGTTCCAACCGCAGCGACTCGCCCTGAGCCGGGGACGTGAGTTTCATCTCCACGACCCCATTGAAACTTGGCTGTATCCCTGCAAACTGCAGAGTGTAGCCGTTCAGAATCAAACCTCGTAACCAGCTGTTTAACGAGTAGGTCTGGAGCCAAGCTGCACTGTGGTTCGACAGCGGAGCAGCCATAACGTTCCTTTGCCTGAGACGAGATAGTCTGGTCTCTACCACCGCCAAGCGGACAGAGTCCGCATTGGCCCAAGGGAGACCCGGCTGGAAAGGGATGTTTGCTGAATGAATCAGTGACTGTACCTGAAGCATGCTCGAATGACAAGAGAGACGACAAAGTCCTGGCTGGAACAGAAGTGTCCAGACCAGGCTCATGAAAATTAGCCTTTTTAGAAAATGCAGAAGTGTGTCTGACTCGTTCGTGCTGTTCAGTGCTCTGAGCCTGGAAGCAGTCACGTGGGCGTGCCCCCACCGTTGTGTGGGGATGCGGCGGAGGGCTCACAGGCAGGGCACGTAGTGCACGTGCAGACCGGCTCTGTGTTTCATCTTGTGAGAAAAAAAACGTTTGATACGTTTCACCTGAGTTCGGAGATGCGTTCACAAGCCTCGAAGAAGAGACAACCAGCGTGTTTGAACAAAAAACACAGTTTTCAGTAACAGAAACTTTATTGGTCTGAAACAACACACTGTGGAACACATCTCCCGTACACCGTCACTTCTTCAGCTGGTCTTTTCTCCCGCTCTGGTGCTGGCCGGCCCATGGAGGTTGGTGGCGGCCCCTTCCCCTGCTGCTCCCGGGTCTCTGGGAGTATGGGAACGGGTGAAACCTTGACGTGGCTGGAGGTTGCGGCGCGGCGAAAGTTTGATAGGGAGCAGAGAACCTCTGTTGGCTGCGGTACTGCTTGCTCTGCTCGCGCGGGCGCGCCGGCCCGGGTTTTGCACGAGAATCTGCTCGGGGCGAGGCTGAGTGTTTACGTACCTGTTCCAGGGCGTCGGAGGAAGATTGCAGCTGCTCGAACATAGTCTTATAGTGCTCCCCGAATAGGCCCTGAGCAGAAATCGGCTCCTGCAGCAGCTGCTTCTTAACATCCTCTGGGATGGAGTGGGACAGTTTCAACCAAACCTGTCGCTGAAGCAGCGTGGCCCAAGCTGAGATCCTGGCTGAGCAGGTCGCCAGGAGCTCGCACATGTTGGTGATGGTGTCCAGAGCCGCTCCTGCTGACTCGTGCGTCGGCTCTTGCCCGACCGCATATGCCAAGAAGGCAATGTTATTTGCTGCCGCCCCACCTGCGCTGAGCATTTGTGGATGCGGTCCTGCATTTTGGTTGAAAACTGGTCCGCCGCCAACGGCGGTGTAACAGCTGTGCCCACGTGTTTTGCAGGTTTGACTCCAAACACGTGCTCGTCCTGCTCGTCTGTGTCGGGCTGCTCTTGTCCTAGGTCCCCAGGGGATGGCGCTCGGCTGCTGCCTGGTGTCTCGTCCTGAGGCTGGAGGAGCACTTGGGGTGGGTACGCCGGGCCCGGTGCGTAGGTCGTGGCGGCTGCTCCGACGGGCACAACTGCTCCCACGGTGGAGGGTATGGCCGACCCCGCGCCTCCCACGGAAGATGGCGGTACGTGGCGGCTAGTCATCTCCAGCAGGCGGAGGAAAGGCGACGCCGGGTCAGACCCTTTGGGAGAGTACAGACCGGACGCACTAGCTACCCCCGAGGACTCGTAGTCAGCTAGATGCTCGAAGCCGAGGCCGAGTGGTGCGTCCTCCATCGGTCGCAAACCTACTTCCGTCGGAGGGAAGAAGCTGAACCGGCACTACCTTTCCTCCATCGGCAGAAGCATGCAGGCTCGACAGGTGAGGTTCTGGACCATGGCCTGCCGAGCGTGGTTGGGTCCGAGGTAGGACTCATAGAACGGGTGTTTTTCTTCCTTCTGGATGTATCCGCCGACACATCCTGCACAACACTTGAAGGGTTGACTGGTATCCATTGTGATCTTCTTATCTTTCTTTTGTAGAGTCTTCAGTTGGTGAAAAAAATTTGGGAACAGTTCCTCGGTCGACAAGGGTTTTTATGGACCGAGGGCGTAGGCCCACAGCAGGTGGGCGTGGACTAGAAGTTTTCAATGTTGGTGCGAAGCCCAGGGTAAACCCAAAAGGTGTGGCTTAAAGGGCAACGCCCACCGGAAATAGAACAGCCTATTCACAGACGAATGTCCCAGCACAGGAGGGCCACCTCCTCTGGACAAAACTCAGCTGTTCACCTTCACCTCACGGACAAGGGACACTCATTTGAGGACCAGAATGCACATATTTTGGACCGAGAACACAGATGGTTTGAGAGGGGTGTGAAGGAAGCGGTTTATATTAAGCGAGAAAACCCTTCTCTTAACAGAGGAGGAGGTATCAGATTCCAACTTTCAAAAATGTATAATGCAGCTTTAGGAATGATTCCCAGACGATTTTCACACTTGATGGGAACAGAGGAGCCTCATCTGTGAATTAGACTAACAAAGACCTTAAGAAACCCCTACTGTTAAGGTGTGAGGTGTGATTTGTCAATCTATATAGGTATGTGTGTATCTCAGGGGTGTTCATTATGTCGATCGCAATCTACTGGTCAATCGCGGAGGCAGTACTAGTCGCAGCGTGACATAAAAAAATTGTCAGCCTATCAAACATCCCGTCACTTGATTGACATACAGGGCAACCAATCAGATGACAACTGAATCTTGAGCTTTAGCCTATCAAACAACCATCACTTGATTGACATACGGGGCAACCAATCAGATGACAACTAAATCTTGAGCTTTAGCCTATCAAACAACCAGTCACTTCATTGACATACGGGAAAACCAATCAGATGACAACTGAATCTTGAGCTTTAGGTCACCGCTCATGCTAAAAACAACGTTGCTAAACGCGGCAAAACTTACAAGCTAATCAGCAAATTACCTCAGATTTTAAGCCCTTGCTAAAACATGACTGAGAAAGCTGGACCAAGCAAGAAGGCAAAAACGTATCACTTTCATACGGAATGGGAGGTGGACTTTTTTTTTCACAATGTCATTTTCAAAGTGTGTTTGCCTCATCTGCCAGTCTATTCGGCTCCACTTATTTATATGAGTCAGCCTTTTCCTACATTAAAATCATTAAGTCCAAATACCGTTCCACCATGACTGATGAACATTTGGAAATGTGCTTGAGGCTGGGTGTCAGCATATTGTCTGGACTATCCCTGGCTGATTCAATTCAGTGCAAGTCATCAAAGTAAACTCAGGTAATTACAAAAAAAATGTTAATAATTATTCATTATATGTGTTGTGCAATATTGGCTTATTCAGTTATGCAAGGTACATCAATATACATTGTACATAAAAAGTTTAAACAATCCTTAATATGTTTGAAGATAATTATATGTTTTGCATTTTTGTAGTGGGTAGATCATTTTGACTTGGTTGTTCATCTTCCTCAGGCACCAAGCTCTGACCCACCTGGAGAAACCTGGAAGCACCGAAAAGATCATGTTCTTTGATTTCTCCAGTGCTTTCAACACCATCCAGCCAGGACTTCTGTGGGACAAGCTGGATTTATAAGGAGTGGATCACCACATGTCCCAGTGGATACTGGATTACCTCACTGGACATCCACAGTATGTGAGGACACAGGGCTATGTCGCTGACAGGCTGGTCTGCAGTACATGGGTCCCGCAAGGAACTGTGCTGGCACTGTTCCTCTTCACCCTCTACACTGCAGATTTCACCATCAATTCCCCACACTGCCATCTGCCAAAGTTCTCTGATGACTCTGCCATAGTCTGCCTCATCACAGGTGAGGACGACTCAGAGTACAGACAGCGGACTCAGGACTTTGTGGACTGGTGCCAGTGGAACCACCTCCTGATCAACGCTGCTAAAACTGGACTGGTCTCACAACACTGACGCACTTTACAAGAAGGGTCAAAGCAGACTCTACCTGCTGAGGAGACTGAGATCTTTTGGAGTGCAGGGGGTGCTCCTGAAGACCTTCTTCGACTCAGTAGTGGCATCAGCCATCTTTAATGGTGTTGTCTGTTGGAGCAGCAGCTTATCATCAGCTGAGAAGAAGCACTTAGATAAGCTTATCAAGAAGGCCAGCTCTGTGCTTGGATGGCCACTTGACCCAGTGCAGGTGGTGGGAGACAGAAGGACCCTAGCTAAAATAGCATTGTTTCTGGACAATGTCTCCCACCCGATGCATGAAGCTGTTGCTGAACTGGAGAGCTCCTTCAGTGACAGATTACTGCATCTTAAATGCACAAAGGAGCGTTGCCGCAGGTCCTTCTTCCCAGCAGCTGTTAGACTCTACAACCATCACTGCTCCCAACAAACTCAATAAGGATTACATGTTGACCTCTGCTAAAACACACACCCTGCATATACTGCTGTACTGTAAATTGTCTGTCCTTACCAATGTTCCAATACATATTGAACATTATTATTGATACTGTGTTGATCTTATTTCTTTATTTATTGTTCTTAACATTTATGAACTTTTGTGTGAATCTTATCTTTTTATCTGTTGCTGCTGTTACACTTGAATTTCCCATCCATGGGGCAATAAAGACTGTTTCTATTCTATTCTATTCTATTCTATTCAGTTTAAATTATTTGTGCTTGTGTAGTTAGTTTCTAATTCTGCTCTTTGTGTGCCCATTCACCCATTTCAAACCCCAGCCAGAGTTTTAATTGCAATAAACTCCATGGAAGGTGTGATTGTTCATGTTCTTTCTACTTTTTGCTATTTGTGTGTTATGTCTGTTTCCGGGGAATAAATGGTAAATACTGTACTGAGAAAAGGTTGTGGGTTTATTTAATAAACCCACAACTTTTTCTCAATAAATATCTATAATAAACTTTATTATAGATCTTTATTGATCATTGTTGACATTGTGCAGTTACACTTTGTGCACTAACACAACAAAATTGGAGCACAGTTCTCTCCTTTGGTGCAAAATGCAACATAATGTAAACATACTGTACACAATCAATCAATCACCTTTATTTAACCAGGTAGAGCCCGTTGAGATCGAGATCTCTTTTACAAGGGTGACCTGGTCAAGTGGTCAGCAGCACACGTCACATTGGCAATAGGCTTTTGCACTTATCAAAAGAAAATAAAGAAAACTACAATCACAGTAAACAGAGGACAGTTCAAAACCAACAGGATATGACACATTCAGAAACAATCACTAACAAAAATACTAATAAAAAATGGAAAACATATTATATGTAAAAAAGTTAAAATACTAGGAAAAATAAACAATGTACACTCACAAAACAGGTGAAGTCTAATACTTGCATTTCTCAGTCTTATCATAAGATGATTAAAAAATACCTCTCAGTCTGTTTTTTCAAGCTCTCAGTGCCCTAAATCTCCTGCCAGAGGGCAGCAGCTCAAACACCCAGTGTGCTGGGTGTGTGCTGTCCTTCAGAGAACTGCCTGACCTCTTGAAACAGCAGGTCTTGAAGTCCTCCAGGGAGGGGAAAAAGTGATTATTTTTAACTCTTTGAAGTGCTATCTTGTGTGCCATGGCACAGCTGGAATGCCACACAGAAATTCAATATGCCTTTCAATGGAGCAGCGGTCGAAGATGACCAGAAGTTCTCTCTTCACGTTAATCTTTCTTAGGATCCTCAGAAAAGAGGCACAGTTTGGTCCTCGTCACATGGTGTTAGAGCTCCATTTGGAGTCTGTGTTCAAGTACATACCCAGGAACTTAAATTTAGGAACGCTCTCCACACACTCCTTTATGATACAGATGGGCTACAAGTCGAAATTCTTCTTTCTTAAGTCACCAATGAGCCACTTTGGCTTGGATGTATTAAAGACCATGGCATTGTGAGCACAACATTCTACCATCTTCTAATCTCCTCCCTGTATACAGGTACTTTCTCATCCTCACCTACAGAAATTAGCTATTTCAAGTTGTTGTTGTTGTTGTTGTTGTTGTTGTCAATATACTTGTTGATGGTATTGTCAGAGAGGGAGATGATGCAGTCATCTGTCATGTTCATCTATGTAGAGGATTTGACTCATGATTGTTCCACTTTGGAACTGGTATCCATATCCACTCTTTGCAGTGATCTGGATGAGGGAATTCAGGCCTGTGCAAAACAGGATTGGGGACATTGCATCACCTTGGTCTATGCCACATTTGATGCTGACTTGTGCAATTGGCTTTGAATTGGCCTCTAGAGCTGTCTTTCACATTCCCGTTGAGTCCTTAATGAAAATTCTTAATGTTCTGTTGATGATGTACAGTTTAAAGAACTCCAGTATCCATGTGTGTAGCATGGCATGGTGAGTCAATCCAGGCAGTGCACAGGTTTGTGTGCCTGGTATTACTGTCTTGGGCTGCAATTCTGTTGACCAGTAGTTGGTGCTTGGCTCCCCTGGTGTTGGTACCAATTCCCTTCTGGTGACCCATGTACCTATTCATAGCCACTATGGTACCTGATGGGAGCTTCCATGTTTTACAGAGGCAGGTTATTGGCCAGTAGTTGGATGGGGTTGCCCCTTTCTGGGGGTCTTTCATGTTCAGGTTCATCGGTGCTGCTAAGCATTCCTGGAGAGCACTCAGTTTATAGAGAACAGTCAGTTTCTTTAGCCAATAGGTGTGGATTATGTCAGGACCAGGTGCAGTCCATCTCTTAATTCCTGGGACACTGTCTTGAAGGTCTGCCACTGTAATGAGCACTGGTTTGTATTCTGGGAGGTTGCTATGTTGAGATTTTAGATTATTGTATGATGCCTCCTTCTCACATATGCTTCTCCAGTAATGTTCAGTCTCAGCTCCAGGTGGATCTACCCTTATGTTGTTTCCCTGCCGATGAGAGTACACTCTACTATGTATTGGAGATTGGCTTCTGCTTCTTGAATGTATCTCTTTAGGTGAGTAGCCAGAAATTTGAGGTGTTGTGTGGCAGTCTATAGACCTTCAGATATAAACACCTTGCAGTATTTTTGTGATATCTTTTTATTCATTGCACTTTTCTGTTGTTCTGATAGCAAGCTGATTTCTCTCCAAGCTGTCGCTCCTTTCTCCATGGTGGGCAATGCTCCTTATTGATTGGCTTGATCTTTTAACCGAGCAAGTCAAGGATCACTGTGGCTGCAGTGTATACCAATTAATTGGTCTCTGTGATGGTGTCAGCAGAGATACTTAGCAATGCTGCATTCATACCTTCACATTATTTCTGAGTCAATCTGGATAATAGTTATCAACGTTTCCATAGTTTCCAAATCCTTCCCTTATAGCTCCTCTCTCTAGAATTGCCCACACAGTAGCATTCCAACAGTGGCAAGTCTTGTTCCAGTAGCCCATTTCTCATCAGAATGTCCTGATTCCTCAACATCTGATGTGGACTTTGTTCATTTGGGTAATGTCCAAATCAGAATGGTCTCATTATTATTATTGTGTCTCTTGCTCATAGAGTAACCAAGGTTGCTTGGAGGTTGGAATGTCCACTCCCAGTGGTGGTTCGTCCCATGGGTTCAGGGAAAATAATAGTTTGCACTGAGCATTCTCTTGTGTGGCCATCAGGTACACTTCAGCTTTCCCAAACCTGTTCCAAATCTGGAGTATCAGGTCTGGGTGGAGACTCCAGTCCTTGTCCTGAGGACCTCCTCTGGACATAATGTCATCTCTTCTGTTTAGAATGCCCAGAATGTAAACTGCTTTGATGGAGCACAGATGTGTGCGTGCCCAAATAGAGAAGGTATCTGACTATGTTCAGCAGTTGAGTAGAATTCACACCTCCCTGGTGATTTATGTAGGTTACTGTTGTTTTGTTGCCCATATTGATCATCACGTGATGACCCTGTAATAATGGGACAAAATGTTTGATCACTTTCCTCACTGTAAGGAGTTTCAGCACATTTATGTGAAGAGATGTGACATGTCCCCCTTCCCATCCTGAAAGGGACTCGTCGGTGAACACGGAAATGTATGACATCTTTCTGCTTAGGGGAACTCCTTCCAATAGGATCTGGAGGTTTCTCCAGTGACTCAGGTCTGCCCCTACTGACGGGTGAATGGTAATTGCACATTGTTTGTGATGCATGGGGTTGGTGTGGAGACGAATGAACCAGCTCTGCAAATGTCTCATGTTTAGCAGGCCCAGCAGGCCCATTACGTGTGCTGCCGACCTCATGCCCAACAGGCTCATGACTGACGGAGCTGTTACTGATCTATGAATTTCGACATGCTAAAGCAGTGACATCAGGAATTCCCTTCTCTGCAGTGAAAGGTGGGCTCTCATGGTGACAAAGTTCAACTCTTCTCCCAGAAAAATAATGAACTAGGAGGGGGTGATTTAACTTCTTCTTCTTTTGGCTGTTCCCCCTTCAGAGGTCGCCACAACGAGTCATCCTCCTCCACCTCACTCTGTCCTCTTTCTCCTCCCCATCACATCCAACCTGTGGAGCATAACCACTGACAATGTTTAACATCAGACCTTCTACTTCTACCTTCCGGTACATCATCCTATCTGACACTCTCTTCACCTCTACTACATTCTTTGCCAGCTCCTCCTTCAGGACCACCCCTACTCCATTTCTCTTTATATCCAAACCATGGTAAAACAGTTTGAATTCTGCTCCAATGCTACGGGCCTTGCTGCCTTTCCACTTGGTCTCTTGGACACATAAAACATCTACCTTTCTTCTCTGCATCATGTCAGTCAGCTCTCTACCTTTGCCTGTCATTGTTCCCACATTTAGCGTTGCAACCCTCAGTCCTACATTCTTCACTTTCCTCTTCTCCCTCTGTCTCCTGACACGTTTCCCTCCTCTGGGTCTTCGACTAACAGTAGCATAATTTCCGCCAGCACCCTGTTTGTCAACAGCACAGGTGGCGGTCGTTGTTAACCCGGGCCTCAACCGATCTGGTATGGTTTCACTTTGATTAACTCGCATTAGGATTTTGGAAAAAGTGTTTCACGTCAGATGCCCTTTCTGACACAACTCTCACCATTTACCTGGGCTTGGGACTGGCACAAGAGATACACTGGCTTGTGCTCCCTAGTGGCTAGTTTAGGAGTGGGTAATTTAACAATTTTCCCAATTCATTGTGAAACCCAGATAGGACAGATGTGTCACTCATATTTTTGTTTGATTATTCTGCTTCTTCTCTGGATTGAGCCGGTAGAAGCAGATTGTCCAGATAAAAAGGATTCTAATCCTTGCCATGTGTAAGGGCTACAGGGCCATCTCTACGCATTTTGAGAAGGTGCGGGGGCAAGCGAGTACCCAAAAGGAAGACAGTTGTATTTGTATTGGGTTCCCTTTAAGGAGAAACACAGGAATTTCCTGTGTTGTGTATTTGTTGAAACAGGACAGCTCCAGAATGGGTCTCATCCCGCCTGACTTTTCCAGAACCTGGAAATACCGGGAGTAGAAGCTGGTATTTTCCTCTCTGTGGGGAACCCTGGAGAAGATGTCCTTCATCAGGAGGTTCTCTAGTTTGGTCTGTAGGGCCAGACCTTGCTCTGCGGATGGCAGATGGGCTTCCAACACACCAATAAACCTTGGGGGTGCTGCTGCAAACTGCAGCATGTACCCTTTGTTGAATAAATTATCCATCCATTTGTCCATTGAACATGTACATCACCATTCGGCACTGCGATCTGAGAGTAGTACACATGAACGTTTTTTGTTGTGAGTGGAACATGAGCCCTTGCCACCGTCATTCGAAGAGATGAAAACTCTGGGTAGACCCATGGAGGGATTACAGCAAAAGGGCTGCTTATCAACTCTAATGTGGCATTTTTCACATGGTCCCACGGCCTCACTTAAACAGGAGGGCTGTGTTTTTTCAGCAGCCGATTAGGTTATGCTCCACTTTGGAGTAGACTCGTCCTCAGTGCTTTCATCTACCAACAAGTGGGAGAGGGAAGCTAGAGGAGGAGGGTGAGGAAAAAAGTCAGCATGCAGAGCTCCTATTGTTGCTGTGGGCTCATATTCTGAGAGGAGGGAGGAGACGGCAGGCACTCTGTACTATGTGGAGGTAGTGAAATTATGCTATTTAAAAATTACCTTTTCCAATTGTGTGGAGGGTGTCTGTGAGGAGAGAACACCAGGATCATTCAACCTGTCTGTTGGAAGGATTCTGCTCTTAGAGTGATGTTGGTGTTTTATTTCAAAACTTTCAACACTATCACAGACACCCCCCTCCCAAGAACAATTTCTTTTGACATCTTCTCTGTGTCTTCTGCCGCGGGTTGGACCACGAACATGCCAATTGACGACCTCTGGTGCCCCGCTTGGAAGCTGGCCTCCTGCAGAGTCTGTGGTGTCTGATTTCTGAAGATGGTCACAGATGGGGCCCGGGAAGAAGCAGCTGTGGCCGTGGAGAATCTTTGAAACTGTTGCTGATGTCTGCGCTCCTGCCATCCACCAGATGCTCAGGGAGGGTGGGGGTCCAGACGAGGTTGAACCACATGCCTTCAGACTTGTTCAAGAACATCTGACGATGACTGTAGCTGGTCCAAAACCGACTGGAAATGGAGGATGAGCAGTCCATTCAGACTGATGGACCCCTCTAGCAGTTCTCTCTTTATCTCTTCTGGGATGGATGAAGAGAGGCGAAGCCACATTTGACACTGCAACACCATCAAACAGGTCATGATTCGGGCAACGCTGGTGACCTGAGCCACGCATAAATTAAAAATGGTGCAGAGCATGTCCTGCTCTTCTGGCGAGAGATTCGGCTCTTTATTTTTTAGGAAATGCTAAAAGCTTACATAGCCACATTGTTGGTTACTGCAGCCACCTGACATGTGCACTGATGGATTCTGACAGTGAGTCTGGCAGTGAGTTGGTCACCAGAGAATAGAGGGACAGGATGTTGTCTGATGTGTCGAGCCACTCTAATCCTGAAAACAGCCATGAGGCTGGGCTCCGGGGAATGAACAGGTGGAAACTCCTTATCAGTGAGTCCCTCTACCTTTGTGATGGGCACGTAGGTGGAGATGGGTGCTTTCAGCTTCAGTAGGTCAATGACTACTCCCAACAGGTATGTTGACATGGCTGGAAACCAAGGCCAGCCTGGATCTTGGCGGCCGGAGTGTGGGGCAGCAAACTTTCCCGCCAAGTAATTTGGGGTCAAAGGAACTGACAGTTTTGGCACAATCAAATCTTTGGTGCTTACCGCCCTCTGAATAATGTCAGGCAGGTCATGGACGAGCATGCCAATGTCCAAGAGGGGTCTGGTCACTGACACTGGGATCCCCGGGAAACCACTTGTCAGCGGTAGTTCTGTCTCCAGCCCTTCCATCTGGTAGGGAGTAGTGAGGCTGCTAGCTGTCTCCTTGTCGGAAGTGGAAACGTCTGAGTCCTATCAAGAAAACTGAGGACAAACTTAACGGGTAGCTATCTCGAAGCTGGAACAAATCTATGCCTGAAGAAAGGATGGCTGCCCGGCATTGTTTCTCTTCAAGCAGGAGAAGTTTGCAAGACGGGCAGGAAGCCTGCAATGTCAGGGCTTGACCGGCATGTTCTGTTCCAAGGCAGCTCTCGCAGATGGCATGCAGGTTGGAACTGAAGATATATTATGTCCAGCAAGCTGGGTACATTCCACTGGTTATCATGAGCTCTTTAGTTTTATTTATGCTGCTTACTAGCTGACGAAAAAGGGGAGATGAACCCCGGTCTCAGGCAATATATACTGACTGGGGGTGGGGTCCACACAGCATATGGGTGTTGACTAAAGTTTTCAGTGCTGCTCTGTGCGCGTTCCGGGATAAACCCTTTAGAAACAGCCTTAAAAGGTGAAGCCTATACGAAATAGGACTACCTTGTGTAATGAATAATGTGGGGTAAGGTATTTAAACACTTACTGGGCCACCATTATTGTAGAGATATAGGAGTTATTAGTCAGTTTACTGACTTCCCTATATTTTAGATGTGCAGGTCTGAGCAGACTTTCTCTGCACAAACTTGCCACCAATTCGCGAGTTCTTCCTTTTTCCGGTACTAAATTGCTTTTACTGTAATTAGGAAAAATGTAATTTCACGAGAGACTTCAACTTATGTTGGTCTACCAGAAAATAGACCTTTTATTGAAACTATCACAAAAATTACATTAAACATTTGTATCGATATTAGCTCTGATTTAATAACTACGTTGACAAGAATTCAAATTAAAACAAACAGACAGTTAGGAACTTAAACTGTTGGTACATTTACTTGACAGATTAAAAGCTTATGAAAAATAAGAAATAGGAGGAAGAAATAAAGTGAAAGCTAAGTTAACCGAAGTTGATTATTTTGAGCAGACAGGGTGGCACTTTTTCCCCACCCGAGCAGACTGCTGGGCTCCCGCACGTTCAAGCACACCACGACTCGTTACCTGTTGACGGTTCGTCTCTTGGAGATAAGAGTGGAGAAGTGTCTGGACTCAACACGTGGATGAGTTTGTCCAACGGCCGTCCAGTTGGAACTTCAGCGTGTGTGGCTGATTCACGATACGAGGAAACTCGCCTCCCTCGGCAGGGAACAAAGGTCAAGCGCGCTGACTGACTTTCAAAATAAAACTTCCGAAAACAAATTCTTTCAGAAATGAGTGTTTCGAGGCACAGCAAGGCTTTGCCGTGACTCCAGCTGAGACGTGGGTCGAGTTGACACAATGACCGGAGCGTCTCCAGCTTTCCCAGAGGAGAGAAGCAGGTTGTGAGCTAGTTCTCCCCAAAAGCACTAAAGAAAAATGCAGGAAATGACCTTTATATGGGAGGCGGGGTCTGACCCACCTCCTTAATGACTACTGGCTGGTTTTAACAAAATAAGAGATGGGTTTTCATCTCATAGGCAGAATGGTCTCTGAAGGACAACAGGAAAACTGTTTACATAAACGGCCAGATGGACTGGCCTGTGAGCACAGAGAATATTATGGCTAACTTCATAGACAAAACAGAGAAGGAAGTGAACAGCCTTTACGTTTACCCTGAACTGTGTCTTAGAATCAGAGCCTGCTTGCTCTGCAGAAATAAAACCAGAAAGGTCAAACTCATGCAAGTAACAGATCATCATTAAAATGACAAAATATACTGTAGATCAATTCTGAATTAACACACATTAAAAAGAAAGTTCAATCTGATTAATTAGTGTCCATTAATTCATAATAATTGTTAACCAAAATAGTGTCCACTCGTCTCCTTGAGGGCTTCAAGAAGGTGTAACACTTAGAGTTTCAAAGAGATGCAGAGAGGTGTACTTGAAGGTCAAGACAGAGGGCCTATATCACTACAGTCCCCCTTTTTGGAAGTCATCGCCTGTCCTTGGAGATAAGTTCCAACACGAAAGGATACCACCGAATGTCTCTGACCTCTATGTAATCTAGCAAGTGGAAAAAAAAAGTCAAAAAAGTTCAAAATTATACTCCCATAATGTTTTTGGAAATTCCATACTGTTCGTAGGTAATCCCATTNTTTCCTGTTCAGAAGTTTACAAATGCAAGTCGGTGACATGGAAGTCAAAAAATCAAACTAACAAGAACAAAATGTTTTGAGCTGCCCTTAAGGTAAAACAAGATTATTGTCTTTTTATTAGTAACTGGCAAAAAAAAAATTGGGGTTTATCCATTAAATAGTGAGCAGTGTATTCATCATGAATTTTGCTATCAACGTGCCTGATAAAACACATTAAAAAATACATAAAACTAAATTCTGTATATATTGTATATTATGTCTATGACAAATGCATAGAAATGTCCAACTGTAAATGTGTATGAAAGTTTTAAATATGCATTTAACACATTAAACGCTTTGTCTTGTTTTTAGAATATCACTGGTGCTACGATAATCACTGTGGTACGTATACTTTTAACTTTTCACATTTAAAGTTAACTTGAGTTTTACTAGTGCTGTTAGGATGGAAAGAATTGTGATAGAAACTTTTACTTTTTTCTACAGATTACAATCCGTCCCTTTGGTACCTTCTGCCTGATTCCCACTGCAACGGCAAAAATCAGTCCCCCATCAACATTGACACTCAACAGGTTACGATGGATGATGCTCTTGGTTCCTTCCAATTTAAAAATTTTGACAACCAGTCTGCTATCAAGTACATAATCAACAACGGCCACACAGGTTGTCTTAAGTTCAAGTCAAATCTGGTCAACTGATACCTTGTTACATATTTTCCAAAAAATTTTCACATAAAATATTTAAACAAATTTACCTTTACTAGAGCTTAATGCAATTTTATTTGTCTTCTCATTAAAATTTTAGTGCAGTGTGTATTACAAGACAACCTGGTGGAGGTGTCTGGAGGTGGTTTGAAGTACGTCTACTCAACCCTTCAGTTTCAATTCCACTGGGGAACTGAAGCATCAAACTCACAGGGCTCAGAGCACACTGTGGATTCACAAAGATACCCAATGGAGGTAGTTACATATACTGCTCATCTGCAAAGTACTGTACTTTTGACTTACTTATTCTAAATATCATCAATGTACTGTTTTGTCCAGTTGCACATAGTCAGCAAAAGGAAGGATTTGACTTTGGAAGAGGCGTTACAGACTTCTGATGGCATGGCAGTGCTTGGATTCTTTATTGAGGTAACATCTGGAGCATTAAATTGGTCTAGTAAACGAAAAAGGTGCAAAATACCCAACTATTTTTAGCTAAAATGTACAGTATAAAAAGTTTGGGGGGATTATTTGACAAGGTCAGACTGACTACTTGCAATGCCATCTCTTAACAGGTTGATGTGTTGTACAACAACTTAGATTTTAATCTCAAATAGGAGTAAATTCAACAAATCTGCATTAGAGATTTGACTGTACTGTACAAGAAAAGGTGTGTAAGAAACCCTGAGTTAAATTATCCTGCAGTATACAGTACATAATAATAATAATAATAATGATAATAATAATAATGAATTCAAATAATAATAATGAATTCAACTTATAATGCACTTTTCATTAGTGAAAATCTCAAAGTGCTACATACATACATACATGCCAAGATGGCCGCGCTCAGTGCAGCCGCAGCTTCACGAGTTCCCGGATCATCTCTAGCTTTTAGTAATTTTAATAGTGTTTTTGTACCTGACTCTGCGCGTTTTTTGCGGGTGAATTACAGCCGAACTGATCTGTTAAGAATCGGAGCGGATTTACCACAGGGCACAGCTGAAATCAGCAACGAACTCAAATCAGAACTCGGAAGATTGGAGCTGCTAAAAACGTCCTTCTGGAAGCAGATGCGCCCCAGGGGAAAGAAAAGGAAGCGGTGCTCTCGTGGAAAGAAGAGGGGTTGCCGTGCAGGAATTATGACGAGACTGCGGGCAGACGCTAAAACCGGTAAACCCCCGATGCCGGCTCTTTTTCTGTCTAACGTTCGCTCGCTCGACAACAAGATGGATCTACTTCGTTTGAGGGTGACCACGTCGGAGGAGATGAGAAGATGCTCCGTGCTTTGTTTTACGGAAACGTGGATTTCTGAGGAGACTCCAGACTCTGTTTACGAGCTGGACGACCGGCTCTTCTTCAGAACAGACCGGTGCACCGAGACTACGGGGAAAACGCGAGGCGGCGGTGTTTGTATTTACGTACACAAAGATTGGTGCACGAACTGTGCTGTGATAAAAAGAGCTTGTTCAGCTGCCGTGGAGTTGATCACAATAAGATGTAGGCCGCACTATATGCCACGTGACTATTCAGTGATCTTAATCAGCGTTATTTACATAGCCCCTGATGCTAATGCTAATGACGCCCAGGGAGAAATTCATGACTTACTCACCTCGCTGCAGTGTAAATATCCTGAGGGGCTTTTCATTGTTTGCGGGGACGTCAATCACGTTGATCTTCAAGTCTCCCTCCCAGCCTTCAATAAGAACGTCTTCACAGCTACGAGAGGAGATAAAACGCTCGACCAAGTCTTCACAAATGTAAAGGGGGCATACACGGCGAAGACACGCCCACCGCTCGGAGCTTCCGACCACGACTCTCTGATTCTGGCCCCAAGAGAACTCCCCCCACTCAGGCGCTCAAAGCCGGAACAAAGAGAAATAACAATCTGGCCTCAAGATAGTTCCCCCATGTTGAGAGACTGTTTTGAGAGGACAAACTGGTCTGTTTTCAGAGAAGCAGCCACTGATGGAAGTTCAGTGGACATGGAACTGTACGCTTCCTCAGTCCTGGGTTACATCAGTACATGCTCTGAAAATGTATCCATAAAAAAATATGTGAAATCCTACCCGAACCGGAAACCCTGGTTAAATAAAGAAGTTCACGCCTTGCTAGCAGCCAGAGACACTGCATTCAAGTCAGGAGATAAAGTGGAGCTGAGAAAGAGCAGGAATGAACTGAAGGATGGCATTAAGAAGGCCAAGGCCACGTATGCACAGAGGATCGAGGGACAGTTCACCTCACAAGACCCACGGAGCATGTGGAAGGGTATTAAATGCATAACAGATTACAAAGGCAAAAACAAACAATGCCCCAGGGACCCATCTCTGCCTGATGCCCTCAATAAGTTTTATGCACGTTTTGATGATCCAAACAGACCAGCTAGCACCAGACTCACCTCATCACCAGATGAAGAGCATCTCAGGGTGTCCGCAGCAGAAGTGAGAGGCAGTCTCAGAAAGATTAATCCTCATAAAGCAACCGGACCAGACAACATCCCAGGGAAAGTTCTGAAGGAATGTGCGGACCAGCTCTGTGAGGTGCTGGCTGACATCTTCACCACCTCACTTGCACTGGAGTCAGTTCCCACCTGCCTGAAGACCGCGACCATCATCCCAGTCCCAAAGAGCTCCACAGTGACTGGTCTGAATGACTATAGACCGGTGGCCCTCACCCCGATAGTCGCTAAATGTTTTGAGAAACTGGTCATGTCCCACATCAAGGCAACCGTCAACATCAATGAGGACCCTCATCAATACGCATACCGTGAGAACCGATCAACAGAGGACGCCATTTCTTCCGTGGTCCACACTGCTCTCACCCACCTGGATCAGAAGGACTCATACGTGCGTCTGCTCTTTGTGGACTTCACATCTGCTTTCAACACCATGATCCCCCAAACTCTGATAGACAAACTATCTACACTTGGACTAAGCCCCTCTATTTGTAACTGGGTACTAGACTTCTTAACAGACAGACCACAGTCCGTGAAGATCCACAACTTCTCCTCCTCCACCATAACCCTCAGCACTGGCTCTCCTCAGGGATGTGTGCTGAGCCCCCTTCTGTTCACTCTGCTCACATATGATTGTACAGCCACACTTCCAGGCTGTCATATTGTTAAGTTTGCAGATGATACAGCGGTGGTGGGATGCATCACAAACAATGATGAGTCCAGCTACAGACAGGAGGTGGAACACCTGGAGAGCTGGTGCAAAGAGAATAATCTTCACATGAATGTGAAGAAGACAAAGGAGATGATTGTGGACTTCAGAAGGAACAAACACACCCATGCCCCACTGAAAATAGGTGGGTCTGCAGTGGAAGTGGTCTCCAGCTACAAATACTTGGGTGTACACATGAATGATAACCTCAGCTGGAGCAACAACACCACCAGCCTGATCAAGAAAGGTCATCAGAGACTCTACTTCCTCAGACGGCTGAGACGAGCTGGTCTGAGCAGCCCAGTCCTCACCTCCTTCTACAGGTGTGCAGTGGAGAGCATCCTGTGCTCCAGCATCAACGTGTGGCATGGAGGCTGCACAGTTGAAGAGAGGAAAGCTCTGCAGAGAGTGGTGAAGGCTGCACAGAAGTCTGTTGGAGTCAGTCTCCCCACAATCACAGACATTTATACCTCCAGATGCAGGAAAAGAGCCACCTGCATCATGAAAGACCTCACTCATCCAGCACACTCACTCTTTGCCCCACTCCCCTCAGGACGGAGGTTGAGGAGCATCAAGTGTAGAACCACTAGACTGAGGAACAGCTTCTACCCTGAGGCTGTTAGACTCATGAATAAATAAAAATAAAATAAAAAATAAACACTGCAAAATATCACATCATACTGATGCTGATCTGTTTTCTTGTTGCTGTGTTCATCTGTGACCATCTGCTCATACAAACTCATGTTCGTGCTGCTGTTTATTCCCACTATATTAGGCTTAGTGTATTACTAGTTGATGTTTTTCTTAGTTAATTCTAGATGTTATTACTGTTTTTCTCTTTCATTTGTTGTTGGATGTAACTGGGACCTCGTGTACATAATCTCGTTTTCATCACATGTACCACATGCGGTGCAAATGACAATAAAGACTCTCTGACTCTGACTCTGACTCTGATATATTGAATGTTACACACAAGGTGCTTTCCAGTCCTACCGGGAGCAACTCGGGGTTAAGTGTCTTGCCCAAGGACACAACGACACATGGTGTGGGGAACCGGGATTCGAACCGCCAACCTTCCGATCGGGGGACGACTGCCATTACCACTACGCCACGGCCGCCTACATACTACCAATTATCTGATTCTTTGTCAGTTTTGAGCCCTATTTGCAGTTAGATTATGAAGATTCAGGTTTTATTATATGCTGCATTTTATAGTTTGGAAATTGAAATTGCAGTCAGCTTGTTAAACTAATTTCTGTTTCCAGGCTTCAAAGAGTATTAAAAGCAGTACTTGCAGTTCAAAGGTTTATCAGCCCACCACGAGTTCGACTGACATGACACCCTGGAAAAAACTAACCAATTACTTCTCAGCTATCCAGAACATTAGTGAGTACACACTTGTTTGATTGAATACCAAAGCAAAAAAAAGATGCATGACTGCATTTGTTAAAACATTTTTTTTTTCATTTTTTGCTCTTACGTAGGTTCAGAAGTTGAAGTCACCGATAAGATCTCTATTGATGACTTGCTTGGCAGCGTGAACCGTGATTCATATTACTGCTACAGTGGTTCCCTTACTACGCCAACATGCAATGAAGCTGTGGTTTGGACAATCTTTAAAGAGGCAGTCAAGGTGGACAAGAACCTGGTATGTATCACTGTCATTATCCTCACATTAGGTGCATCTAACAGGTGATCTGCCATGGCTTTTTTCAGAAGTATTGCACATTGAGAACTGGAGTCCAAGAAGAAATGTCGTTTAAGTTGCAATTTTTTTTGTAAAAAGGCATTTGTCGAACATCTTCGATGCAACACTTTGACATTTGTATATAATGCACACAGCTTGCATATCACTTGAGTTTGATTTCTGTTTCACATTACATTTCTTAAACCGATTGGCATTGTTTCAGTGTTTACACTGACATCAAATGGCTGTAGCAGTACATGTAGGTGAAGTATCAAAATTAAACTACATTCAAGCAATTCAAGAAGGTCACATCTCTCCCATTGTGGTGTATAAAATGTCAATATTTGCCCTGCAGCCTTTAACAATCATAATTGTATTGTCTCTTTAAGACAGCTTAAGTTACTGGTAAGTAATACCACAAGTATTCACCACAACCTTCGTAGAGAGTTATGAGTGGCATGCTTGCCGTGGATACGCACCACCGTGACTCTGATCCTCCTGACATCTGCATCTAAGCCAGCCAGCTCTGCTCCCATGAAGTATGGCGGACATCCACTTGACTTCTACATACTTTGTTAATGTCTTAATCATCAGCTGCTTGAAGATACTGCACATTGTGGTCCAAGAGAAGATGTTTGGGCACCATTTTATAACATGGATTGGATTTGTAATTTGTGGTCGAGAGGAGGTGGTAAAAATATTCAGTTGGACCACAATGATACTGGGAATTTCACAGTGCTTGTCCTTTTATTAACCACATGCTTCAACAACATTACAAGGCCCAGATGAATGGCTGCTCTCATACATGAAGCAAATAGAGTTCACAGAACCCATAATGTTATTTTTGAGTTGGGAAATTAAAACTATAAATCTCACAGTCCATGTGTCCATCACCAAGCAAGCTTCTCCCATAACTCTTTACCGATGGTAGTGACGCGTACTTGTGACATCACTTAGCAGTAACTGAAGCTGTCTTTAAAAAAACACTGTTACAAGCCTATAACTACTGAGTGTTGCAACAAAAGCCAAACAAAGTCTTCATCTAGTTTGAATTGAATGATGTTTAGAAACTGGAGTTTATGACCATAACCAATGTTCCCTGAGGGAGGGAAACGAGGTACAACACACGAGTATGGGGATTGCATCCTCGCGAGACCACCTGTGAAGTTTCTTTCAACACGCCTGTCAAGACCAATGAGACTGCTGTATAAGCAGGAGGCTCCGTCCTCCTGCTATAAATATGCAGCGCGTCTAATTTCACTAATCTGCAAGCACTTCGCTGAGCTTTTAAAGCATTGAGGAGCTGACTGTTGTTGTACCTCGTTTCCCTCCCTCAGGGAACATTGGTTATGGTCATAACCTCCAGTTCCCTTTCGGTCGGTTCACTCAGTAAAACACATGAGTATGGGGATGTACCATCACGCCCCGGAAATGCATATGCAAAAAATCTTGGCCTCAAGTTCTGACAAGCAGGCGGATGTTCATTGCTCATGTGCTGAAAGAACAGCCTGGGTGACGTCACGAGTTGTGACGTCCAAGCTGTAGAATTTTATGAACATGTTAGGGGATGCCCAGTTAGCAACAGAGCAAATGTCTGCCACTGGGACACCTTTAAACAGTGCCCATGAGGTAGCCAAACCCCTGGTTGAATGCGCATGCATGCCGCTAAGTGCCTGTCTGCCCTTACTAGTGTAGGCTCGAGAAATAGCCTCTATAACCCAGTGGGAGAGGCGTTGTTCAGACAGAGCTTTTCCAGCCACAGGGTTAGCAAAACACACAAACAGCTGGTTGGTTTTGCGCCAGCTCTTTGTCCTTTCCATGTAAATGCGTAAAGCGTCTCGGCT
The DNA here is from genome assembly GCA_038048925.1 of Garcialebias charrua. Classification (NCBI taxonomy): domain Eukaryota; kingdom Metazoa; phylum Chordata; class Actinopteri; order Cyprinodontiformes; family Rivulidae; genus Garcialebias; species Garcialebias charrua. The sequence goes on along the minus strand of JBBPBX010011269.1, from coordinate 3,421 downwards.
CTGCAGTCAACACCGGCGTTGGAGGGAAAGCCGACAGTTCAAAAGAGAGGTTCTTATATGATAAAAAAGGCACTTTAGGGACGTAAGCCGGGTTGGGGCGTAACGTCACTTTGGAGCCATCATATGCAAATTGGGTGCACAAGCGGTGAACCGAGAGCACGTGGATGTCACTCACACGTTTTGCTGAACACGGAGCCAGAAGAAAAACTGTTTTATAGAACAGTATGTCCATATTAACACTCTCTCTAACAATTCAAACGGGGTGTCACAGAGTGCCTCCAGGACCAGGAGCAGGTCCCACTGAGGCACTAAAGTTCTGCACGGAGGACTTTTACGCAGCGCTCCTTTCATGAACCGAACCACGAGAGGATAAGAGCTGGGGGATTTCCCCTCCCATCCCTCATGACAAGCAGAAATAGCAGACAAAAAGACTTTGATGGTAGAAAAAGAACAACCTTTTTCCCAAAAAATCTTGTAGAAATGTGAGAACCTCTGATATGTTGCTGGAGAAAGAAACAATGTTTCTCTCCTGACACCAAGCCTCAAAAACACGCAATTTGAGAGCGTAAAGGGTCTGTGTGGAGCCTGCTCGAGCACACTGATTAGTGTTTACCACATTACTGGGAAGACCAGAAGCGATTAAATTTTTTCCTTTCAGGAGCCAAACCCACAGGTCCCAGAATTCTGGGTAGGGGTGCCAAATTTGGCCGTGAGCCTGAGACAAGAGATCTTTGTAAGTAGGCTAATATTCGCTGAAATTTATTTTTGTGGAAAATAAAGCACGAGGCTGATCCATTCTCAGTTCATTTACACAGGTTTTAATATTTCTTCTTCAGATTCTGATTCAGATTATTTTTGCCATTGACAATGAACAGGAGTCACAGACTAGGAACTTGCTTCAACATAAAGGTGCAAATAAAATGTAAGATAAAAGAAAACATATGTACACCTTGTTTTAATCTTTAACTTTTGTTCTTGATTAATTGCGACTTTTTCTTTTTCATTTTTTGTTTAAAAACTTTTAGATCAAACCTCTAATATTAAGACATCTAGAATAAAGTATGTTGCAAGGTGAAAAAAAATTTATA
>JBBPBX010011268.1:18768-48903 GCA_038048925.1 Garcialebias charrua | reverse complement strand
TATATATATATCAGCTGCCTTCTTGGATTTTCACGTGGAGCCCAGTTTTTAATGGGAATGTTTCTTACACTTGGATGCAACCACACCAAAAAGGAAGTTTGCCCATTGCCTATTTTTTAAGTTATCCAGCTCACATTTTTTAAATATATATGACAGTGGCCATCTTGGATTTTGAAGTGGCAATTCAATTTTTGCAAGAAACCTTTCGTACACCAAGATACACCCACAGAGCAAAATGGAAGTCGGTACCGCACTTATTTTTCATTTTATCCAGCTTAAATCATTCATGGACTGATGGACAGAGAGTTTTTCCAATTCCCCTTTTTCGCTTTGTGACAGGGGGGAAAAAGTCAGTTCAAGCACCTGATGCCTTGTGGGCCCCTCCTTCTTGAGGTTTTCTTGTCATGTCCCACTGGTAGGAGATACTTGGGTAAGTCCAGAACTTACTGAAGTACCGGACAACTTGGGACTTCCCAGGAGAAGCTGGGGCGGACTTCACTGGTGGACCTGTTGCTTCTGTGACCTGACCACAGATAAGCAGAAGAAACCTTTGCAAAAGGCTTTTAGCAACTTCCATATATTGCTTATAATTAATAATGTTTAAAAAAACAACTACTGTAATTTGATTTTTGCAACAAATATAAAAATGTCTGCAAGAAGAAAAAACCCTGATCATGTTTTAGAGCAGACTTTGGGCAGGCAAACCAAGTGCAGGATGAAGATATGAGTATGACTAAGTGCTGAGGGAAAAGCTAGTGGATGGGAGATAAACAGCTGTTCCCTCGTTACTTTTATCCAAAATCAACAAGAAACTGAACAAAAGCTTCTTGAGACCTCTGAGCTCTCTGACATCATTAACAGCTTTAAAAGTCTGCCATCCGACAATCTCTTAATACAGTAACATTTTGATTTCACAGCAACAAATGATAGGTATTTCTTATTTCTTGTGATTAGTTTTCTTTTCTATTTCTCTCTGTATCAACAGTGGTGTCATGGATTTAACTCAGTATCCTGGTATTGTCTTTAATGGTTTTTCCCATCTCTGACTTCTCACCTTGTTTAACCGGAGTTAAAATATGACTCACTATGGCATTCTGTATCAACAATATGACCTTCAAGATTCATTCACATTGACTGGGAATCTTCCTGTCTAGACAGTTTCCCTGCAGGGACGTTTTTACCAGTCCATATCTGAGCAGGGATGTGAATCACAACCTGATTTCAAAAAGTGACAATAAGGTTAATTATCTCTTTTGAGAGACTGATTCGTAAGTATAACTCGTAAATTTTAAGCCAATCTGGTTTTATTACACTTTAGCAGTGCTTACACAATCGTAGATCAAACAAGATGTAAAGTTTAAAAAAAAAGAGTAGCGGGAGTGATGAAAGAGAATTAAAAAAAGCCTGACAGACATCATGTTTGAACGTGGGGGAAGAATTCCCCCAGACAGAACCACGCCTGCTGGATCTTACGCTTAGAGCGCCAGATAAAAATCCCCTTAGCTAAATTAAACACTTCCTTTACTCCACTAACCCTTCCTCCACCAGATAGTGCCAAAATATCTTTCTGCGTGTTCAGAGCAGAGCAATACCTAAAAGCAATCACAGTGTTGAATAAGACAGAAAGTATTTTATATTAGCAAAGATCATTGTCCCATTGTACAGAATGTATATCTCAGAGGTCAAACAGGATGTTCTTATAAATCAATGTTCAAGACTTTTCCTGAACATGGAAAGAAAACAGTTGTAAGTTGCAGTTTCTTTTTACTACATGAGAATAGAGAGAGACTGTGACACCTTAACAACTAATTATTTTTCCAATCATTTAATTATCATCAGATAATAAAAATGTATCTACACACAGAATAAAGTTAGAGCACATAAACCTGCCTCTGTTGGACCCCTGCAGCTTATGTTCAAGAGTCAACTGATACTTCGGGCAACTGAACAGAGAATGCAAGTAAACAATGTTTTTGGTGTAAGATCTTCACATAATTACATTGTGTATAAGAACAGAGGTTTTCTTTTATTTATTTATTTTTGCTTGTTCAAGGCAGCACAGACTGACTGATCTTGGCGAGTGTGGGGAAGCAATTTCATTCATCACCAGGTGGTGCAATGGCGAAGCTACGGGATGGCCATTGGTGTCCTTGGCCACCATAGATTAATCTCAGTTGTCCCACCAACCACCCTAATCAACCACCCTAATCAATCGAGGAAATATCCTTTTAAGCAGGGGTGTAGTCTAGGTGATATGCTGGTATACACCGTACACCCACTAGAAAAGCTTGGGAATTTCTGTATACCCACTTAAAATGTTAAATGGTAAATGGAGCTTACTTATATAGAGCTTTCCGGCCCCCAATGAGGGGCCCCAAAGCACCCCACAGCACCAGCCATCCACCCATTCATACACACATTCATACACCGGTAGCTGTACACTGCCTTGCAAGACGCTGCCTGTCCTACCGGGAGCAACTCAGGGTTAAGTGTCTTGCCCAGGGACACAACGAGGTATGCAGTGACCGGTGATCGAACCTGGGACCTTCCGGTCCTGAGCCAGCTGCCTTGCCTCTACACCATCTCGGCCCATGTATATATAAGCACCCAGTGATACATGACATACAGTAATTGGGCATGTATCACTGATATGTTGAAACATTGAAACGTCGAGGCGAAACGCTTCGTAAACGGTCTCAGAGAGCAGCGGTCCACGATTGGACGGGGGGAGAAGAGACTGTCTGTATTTCACCAGGCGTGTGTGCGCCACCGTGAGTGGCTCCAACTACATGAAGCTAGCAGGAGTGACACAGAGCATCGCCGGAACAAGGGTGAGGGGGTCTTCAGAATAAAAGTTTAGACCGGATATTTATATTTTGTCATGTTAAAAGTATTAGTACCTTTGAAGGCACCAGCGTGAAGTTTTGAGAGCAATAAACAGCAAAACCCTTATTAAACAACAATTATTGGTCACACTACATTTTTTTTTTTACAACACAAATTATACATATAAAAAAACCACTTCATTAAAAACATTCATATTTTTAATGGACATTATGGGGGAGTAGAGGCGCAGTGATTAGAGACTGTGGGCCTGTGATTGGAAGATCGCCGGTTCAAGCCCCGGTACCGGCAACATCAAAAAATGTGGGTGGAAAAAGGTGAAACACCCACACCTGCCTCCACCCTCATTCGCCCCACTCTGGGCCCCTGAGCAAGGCCCTTAACCCCCACCATCTGCTCCCTAACAGGTCTCTCTTGAAAATGAGTTATTGTGGCTCAATGAGACTACCTGGATAAATAATGGGTAAATGAAAAAAAAAAAATAATATTTACGTGTGCCACTTAAAGCCTAAAGAACTTTCATATTTTGTCCAATTTATTTTGGAAGTCTGAACTAAAAAGAAAATAACATATAATAATAAATATGATATGTGTGACTGTGTATATATTTATGTAACATACAGTATATCTATCCATCCATCCATTATCTTCCGCTTCCTAGGGAGGTGCTTCAGGAAAATCTAAATAAATTGACGATTACACTGTACTACTGTACAGTACTTTGGTTTCTAAGCACTGTATACTCACTACAAAAATGTAGACTGCATCACTGCTTTTACGCTCCTTACAAAGTAGAAAGCATAGCTTTCTCAAATGACTGGGGTGGCCATCTTGGAATTTGACATGGCAATCCAGTTTTTGATAGTGAACTTTACTTCTGCCTAGATGTTGCCACTCACCAGAATGGAAGTTGGTACATTGCTTATTTTTCTAGTTATCTCGCTCACCACATGGACAAATGTATGGACAGATAAATGGACGGATGGAGCGCCTTTCCAATTCCCTCCTTTGTGCCACGACGGGGAACAACAAACAAAACCTGTCATTCTATTGTTTTCCAACAAAACATATCAAGAATGAAGGTTCAAATGAATGGCAGCAATTAAAAGAACAAATTAGGAGCCAGCATGTTATGATGATTTAATGTGGTCTTCAGATTAGTTTGGTCAAAGTCAAGACCCCAGAAGACATTTAAACATCAATACAACTTGATCTAGAAGAAGCAAGTAGAACCAGTATAAGGTTTTCTTGTGATCTCAGGATCCAGACATGATCACACTCCCATCTGTTCTTCTTCTTGGGTTCCCATTTGGATGCACCCTCCCATCACCTGTGTGTCTTATCTCATTGCTTCTCCATCTGATAAAGGATTGCCCTTGCAATGCTAATAAAAAGAAAAGGTAAAGGCACAAATGCACGACTTTACAAAATAAATGGCACACATGTATTGTGTACAGATTGATCCTAACGGACCTTTAATGCACATCACCTCAGTGCAAAATGGAGGTTGCACAGAGGTGACAAAAAATTCATCAGTGTTGTCAACCTTAAAGGTTCACTATGTAACTTTGTAATGCAGTCTGTAACTTTTCTAACAATATATTTTTAACATATTTCTTCACTCTGTCACTATCTACTGACAGACTGATGTTAGACAAAGTAATCTCTGAAAAAAACTATAGTCCCCTTGCTTCTCTATCAGCATTTATAAAAACACTAAAAACACAGAGTGACCCGGACAATGACCAGCCAATAAAAACAGAGTTGTTTGTCACGCCCCAACCCACGCCCCCGCCTGTCCCAGCCCCAGCGCCGCGCACGTTCTCATTCAAAGGATTGCAAAGCGATGCAGGACTGATTTGTATGTGACACAAATGTATTAAATATCCCTTCTTCATCCCAGAGCTGGACTTTTATTTTGTTTTTTTGCCAAAAGTCAAGTGATCGCTTCATCCTTCACTGACAGGAATGAGGAAATGGATTTGTCACGAGCGGAAAAAAAACTCATGTCCAACGTGGCTGCGTGAAGCTCTGCTGATTTCAGGGTGTTTTTGTGTTGTTGGACCAGTGCTTCATGGTTTTATTTTATTTTTTAGAACGTTTTATTAACATATAATCACAGAACTTCGCAGCGTCTGCCACAGGACATGTAGTGGGGGCGGAGCATTCCAGACATTCCAGATCCACTGACAGAAATGAGGAAGTCACGAGCGAATTAAATCATGTCCAACGTGGCTGCGTGAAGCTCTGCTGATTTCAGGGTGTTTTTGTGTTGCTGGACCAGTGCTTCATGGTTTTATTTTATTTTTTAGAACGTTTTATTAACATATAAACACAGAATATTGAAGCGGCTCCGAGCGGACATGCAGCTGAACTCAAGTTCAGCAGAAGCACGGACTGTGGACAAATCTGTCCAGAATGCTTTTCCCTGCTGAAAATATTTCTAAGTCCGGAGCACAACAGAAACTTACACATAGCACCTTTAAGCTTTCACCAAACAAGGCACCCTTTGGGTTTGTTTCTGTTTTGAAGTGATATATTGTCAGGCAAATTTGCAGTGTCACAGCAGTGTTGTGTTGATCAAATCAAACCCTACATGCTTAGCTTTTCACAACCCGCAACAAAACATTGACAAACATCTGACAGACTTTATGTCTGGAAGTATCTGTCTTTTAACATCCAACAAATTTCACCTGTCCCCATAATTCAGCAGCAGGCTTTAATCCGTCCGTGCTCACATCTACAAAGACACCTGTTCACCTCACGTTTATGCAATAACATAAGAAAGCAGCAGAGCTAAACTGCCTTTTCATTGAAAGCAGATGTAAGGGATCCATTTCCTACTACATTATAATAAGAGGTAATTACAGGAAAGAGAAGCTGTGTGCAAATACATCCAGGTGTGACAGTTGAGCAGTGAGGAGAACGCCTCAGGTGTTTGAAACTATCTCCAGGTTCCTCAGTGAATGAGTCAGCTGTGCAAGGTCAGCATAAACTCAATGACCTTTCTAGAGAAACAAGAAAAGGGGACGAAAGACAACTACGAGTCAGCTTTCCCCAGCGAGGTTCCAACCCTTTGGCTGAACCTGTGACAGCTGCAAACCCTGCCGCTTCTGACAACAATGACGAACATTCTCCAAATGAAAAAAGACAATCATCTCCTCACATTTTAATAAACCATTATTAAACTGTTCAAATCAAAATTCAGGTGAAGTGCCAGTTTTGTTCTTGCCCCGAAGGCTTCACATCAAAACGAGTCATCACTGACAGCAGCTGTCATGCTTTAGGACATAAAGCATGTTCCTGTATATGTAGGAAATGTTATAACAAATTGTTGTTACTCCAGGATTTGTACTTGAAGTGGATTTATGTTAAAAGCATATGAATAATTAAATTCTTACTTGCTTTAGATTTATTTTATTAAAGAAAAATCCAACACAGTTAAGTCAGGTCATCTGGACGGATTCTTTTTTCAGTGTTTCAACATTTTAACCTCTGGAAACATTAATGGTTTTCCAATGTTGATTGTGGAAAAGTTATTTGTTTAAATTGTAATGTTGTGCACATTAAATCTGCTGTAGTTTCCATGTCAGGTCAGCAGGCGCTGTGATTTTTGTATTTCAACAACACATGCATACACAGACACTTCACCTTTGAGCACGAAAAAGTTGCAATCAAAATGGTGAATAGAGGACCGCTGTTTAGGATCGAGGATGAGGTTGGGTGGCTCCTACACATTGGAAATAGGAGACTAGTCCTATATACTGTATTTAAGACTGCCCAGTAATCCATGGATTCTGGGAAAATGTCAAAGGCAAAATTAACCAATTTTTACAAATAAATACTGTCATATTAGACCCACAGGTAGATCTGTTCAGGAGTTCACATAATGAAAAATTTAGCTCAGAGCAAAAAATAAATTTTATAGATTCTTGCACTAATTGCCAAGAAAATTAAAACAATAAACTGGAAGGAAACAAAGCTACCAATCACAACTCAGTGGGTGAAATGCCTGAAATTGATCTAACTCAGTTGCAAAAGCAGGTCAAAATCAGTGGTGGACACGCTTCTGCTACTACGCTAATAGCTAAACTAACGTTCCATTTAGCAGATTAGCATTTTAGTGGAATTAGCCTCTGCTAAATTTAAACCTGATACGTAAATTAAAGTCCACAATTTTTTTAAAGACAGTTCTCTGCACTAAAAGCATACAGGAGAAGGATTGACATGAAGCCATGATGTGCTATGCTATACAGAGCTAAGCAAAGCTAAGTGCCATCTCAAATTCCAGCCTGAAATATATTGCAGGTGTAAAAAAGATTTGTGACCTTGTAGAAAAAATGTGTGTGTGAAAAAGATTTGTATCTGTTTAAAAAAAAAAAAGTAACCTTGCATTTGTAAAAACAAAACAATAAAAATTACTAAACTTTTTTTACAATGTTCTGTTTACAGATACAAGTCCAAAAACTACGTGTACGAGTTTTTTCCTGGATTTTCCTCCTCTCAGCTGATTGGTCAGTGTCATGTCAATCACAAATTAAGGATCCAATCAGAGAAAAAGATGGGTTTGGCCGTTTTGTAACTTTTGATAAAAAATATATATATATATATATATATATATTTTTTTTTTTTTACACACACATATCTTTTTTACAAGTTTACAAATCTTTTTTAACACATACAATTTTTTTCTACAAGGTCACAAATCTTTTTTACACTGCAAAATAGTTAAAGCTGGAACTTCGTCCCATATAGTAAATGCCACCCTCAGTGCTTCCCCTCATATCTACCGGGGCCGAGATGGTGTAGAGGCAGGGCAGCCGGCTCAGGACCGGAAGGTCCCGGGTTCGATCCCCGGTCACTGCATACCTCGTTGTGTCCCTAGGCAAGACACTTAACCCTGAGTTGCTCCCGGTAGGACTGGCTGGCGCCTTGCATGGCAGTCTACCGCCACCGGTGTATGAATGTGTGTATGAATGGGTGGATGGCTGGTACTGTGAAGCGCTTTGGGGCCCCTTATTGGGGGCTGGAAAGCGCTATATAAGTAAGCTCCATTTACCATTTACCATAACCAGACTCTGACTCATGGTGACAGTTTACAACCAGTAACAGAGACTTTACTGTAAATGTCAAACCAGAACAGGAAAATAACGTGAAAAACCCATTTTACACTCAGAAACATTGTAAATAGTAAAAAACATTGCACACATAATTCCTACCCAGCATGCATTGCAATGCAGACAATCTCTGGGATGTGATCCTCTCACATATTTCAAAGTCAAAGTCAACTTTATTGTCAGAACTGCAATATGCACAGGACATGTTGATCCAACATGGCGGCGCGTGCAAACGTTGCGGCTTCTCTCTCTCCCAGCAACACGGTGCTTTCGTCTGTCTTGTCCTGCACGCCGCAATTTGCCGGCACGTCTTTGTCTTGTCTACGTGTTCAAGAACGCAAGTATAGCCGTGAATTCCTGCTTGATGTCGGAAAAACCGCTCATTTGGGAATAAACAGCGAACTCCAGGAGAAGCTACATGAGCTCGAGGTGGAGTTACATCAGCTTCGTGACTGCGAGCTGCTCTGGAAGCCAGCCCGGACCTTCCCTTCATCGCGCCCGCCGTGGAAGTACCACAAGCGGCGTGACGCTTCACCGCGCCCGCCATGGAAACGCCACAAGCGGCGTGACAGGAAACAGAAGCGGGGTAAACGCGGAGGGATCAGAGCGAGGCTAGCAGCTAGCCCACACAGGCCGGCGATCCCATCCATGGTTCTGGCTAACGTGCGCTCCTTGGACAACAAATTGGATTATATACGCCTGCTGCGAACGACACAAAAGACTGTGAGAGACTGTTGTGTGTTTGTATTCACGGAAACGTGGCTCAACAACAACGTTCTGGACCATGCTATTCAGCTGGAGCAGCTAACATGCTACAGAGCGGACCGAACCCTCGAGGGAGGTAAGAGATGGGGAGGGGGGCTCTGTGTTTACATCAACAACGCATGGTGTCGTGATGCTGCTGTGGTCTACAAACACTGCTCACATTTAGTGGAGTTCATGACTATTAAATGCAGACCGTTCTTTTTACCGAGGGAGTTTACAGCTGTTTTGATTGTTGCTGTATATATCCCCCCAAGCTCCAACAGCAAAGATAGAGGTGAGGCACTAAATGAACTATATCTGCACATCAGTGAGCAACAAACAGCCCATCCTGATGCTTTTCTCATCACGGCTGGTGATTTCAACCATGCAGATTTAAAGAGTGTTCTTCCAAAAACATACAGAAACATAAACTTTGCAACAAGAGGAAACAACACCCTGGACCAGGTTTACACCACCATGAAAAATTCCTACAGAGCCATCCCCCTCCCCCACATTGGTGCTTCTGACCATATCTGTGTTATGCTAAAGCCAGCATACAGGCCACTGGTGAAAGTCACAAAACCAGTCCGCAAGCAGATACGAGTGTGGCCAGAGGGGTCTTCAGAGGCACTCCAGGACTGTTTTGACACCACAGATTGGAGTATGTTCAAAGAAGCTGCTACCACAAACAACACCACATGTCTCCAGGAGTACTCAGACACTGTATGTTCATACATCACCAAGTGCATTGATGATGTAACCAACCTTAAAACCATCACTGTTCGGGCTAACCAGAAGCCATGGCTGACAGCTGAGGTTTACAGACTCCTGAGAGCCAGGAATGCTGCCTTCAAAGCGGGAGATCAGGTGGGCCTGAGGGCAGCCAGAAACAACCTGGACCGGGGCATCAGAAAGGCAAAGAAGCAGTATTCTGGGAAAATAGCTCACCGTTTCAAGGACAGCAGGGATACACGCAGTCTGTGGCAGGGAATACAGACCATCACAAACTACAAACCACCCCCCCAGACCTGTGACAGCTCAGCCTCTGCGCTGAATGAACTGAATGAGTTCTTTGCTCGGTTCGAGGCAAGTAACAGCACACCAGCACATAAACTCCCCCCCTCTCCTGATGGCCAGGTGCTGACGCTGTCCTCAGACAGCGTAAGGCGATCATTCATCAAGATTAACGCCCGGAAGGCCTCTGGTCCTGACAACATACCTGGTCGTGTGCTGAAGGACTGTGCAGGGGAACTCGCAGCGGTCTTCACGGACATCTTTAACATCTCACTGAGCCAGGCCATCGTCCCCACCTGTTTCAAAGCCACCACCATCATCCCTGTCCCAAAGAAGGCAACGCCCGCATGCCTCAATGACTATCGCCCAGTAGCACTCACCCCCATCCTGATGAAGTGCTTTGAACGGCTAGTCATGAAAAGCATCACATCTGTCCTCCCTGACTCCCTGGATCCCTTCCAATTTGCATACCGACCTAATCGCTCAACCGACGATGCCATCTCCTCTGCCCTTCACACAGCTCTCACACATCTGGACACGAAGGACTCCTATGTTAGAATGTTGTTCATCGACTTCAGCTCGGCATTTAACACCATCATCCCCCAACAGCTCATCCTTAAACTGGACAGTCTGGGGCTGAACACCTCAATGTGTAACTGGCTGCTAGACTTCCTGACCGGGAGACCACAGACAGTACGGATCGGGAGTAACACATCTAGCACCATCACATTGAACACAGGGGCCCCACAAGGATGTGTGCTGAGCCCCCTTCTATTCACCCTGCTAACACACGACTGCACACCATCGTACAGCTCCAACCACTTCATCAAGTTTGCGGACGACACAACAGTGGTAGGTCTCATCAGCAACAACGATGAGACGGACTACAGGAACGAGGTGAGCCGCCTGGCCTTGTGGTGCGGACACAACAATCTCACTCTCAACGTGGAGAAGACAAAGGAGATTGTTGTGGACTTCAGGAAGAGGGATGCCCAACATCCTCCTCTGACCATCAACAGCACCGCAGTGGAGAGAGTGGACAGCACCAAGTTCCTGGGAGTGCACGTCTCAAAGGACCTGTCCTGGAGCAGGAACACTGCAGCACTGGCAAAGAAGGCTCACCAGCGTCTCTACTTTCTCCGCAAGCTGAAAAGGGCTGGAGCTTCAACCCCCATCATGAGCACCTTCTACAGAGGTGCCATAGAAAGTGTCCTGACCAGCTGCATCACTGTGTGGTTTGGTGCATGTACTGCATCCTGCCGCAAGAGCCTCCAGCGCATTGTGAGAGCAGCTGAGAAGATCGTGGGCACCTCCTTGCCCTCACTGCAGGACTTACACAGCAAACGCCTCACTCGGAAAGCCCACCGCATGGCAGGTGATCCCACACACCCACTACACAGCTGCTTCAGACTGCTGCCATCAGGAAGGAGACTGAGGAGTCTCCAGGCTCGAACCAGCAGACTGAGAGACAGCTCTGTTCATCAGGCAGTCAGAATGCTAAACACTCTGCCTGCTCTGCCTCCCCTCCCATTTGAACTGCCTTAACACTAAAACTTTCTCACATATTATCACTCAACACAAAGTTTTTAACACTAGACTCTGTGTCACCAAACGGGTTTTCACTAAACTCTCGGTCATGTGCTCATACAGTTTGCACTACTTCTCATACTTGCACTAATGTCTGTATTACATCACTGCCTATAATCATAATACTGTTTACATTCTCTGTTTACATTTATTAATACTGTTTACTTTTATTACTACTGCTTACATGTAATTACTACTGTTTACATTTATTTACACTACTCTAATATCTACACCACTGCTGGTACATATACAGTGTGCTCTGAACGGTCTTATTTAGGGATGCCCAATGTGCCTTACTGCATATGCCACTTTTTGCCTCTACAACAACATCAACTACTACCTCATACATATACTGTGTACATTGACTCATACGCTGCTTTGCCACTTTGCAAATGTCAATGCTAGAAACCTTTAGTTTATTTTAGTTATACTTTTTATACTCTTTTTTTATACCACTATGCAAAAAAAAAAAACTCAGGACAGTGTTAGTTTTACTATTTTTATGCTTATGTCTATTATTATATGTTTCAGTGTTTCAATGTTTAGATGTTTACTGTTGCACCGAGGGACTGAGAGAAACGCAATTTCGGTCCTGTGTATGTCCTGCACTGTACATATTGCAGATCTGACAATAAAGTTGACTTTGACTTTGACTTTGACTTTGACATACACAGGATTGAAATTACATTACTCTCTGTCCCTCGGTGCAACAGTAACCATTTAAACACTAAAACATCTTTACATTCCATCTTTACTTATCTTTACTTTACAAACAAATGTATTACTGAGAGAATACTGATGACGAGCAGCACCTTTGTAGTTAGTTTAAAAATAGTTAACCACAACGAGGAGTTAACTCATTATAGTAAATGACACGAGGGAGACGTCCGACACACATTGAACCCATCACTCTGCTTCAGCACAGCGAAGTTCTGCTCTGCATCTTTGGTTCTGATGGACGGGATTATGATAGTTTCTGAAAGCTCACCTCTGACTGAGACAAAATAGAAGCTTTACTTTTTTCTTTTCATTTACCCTTTATTTATACAGGTAGTCTCATTGATCCACAACAACTCATTTTCAAGAGAGACCTGTTTAGGGAGCAGATGGTGGTGGGGGTTAAGGGGCCTTGCTCATGGGCCCAGAGTGGGGCGAATGAGGGTGGAGGCAGGTGTAGACGTTTCACCTTTTTCCACCCACATTTTTTGATGTTGTCGGTACCGGGGCTTGAACCTGTGGCCCACCGGCTCTAACCACTGCGCCACCACTGCCCACTACTTATTTTTATTTATTTATTCAATTTTTTTAGTTTAATTCATTTTACATATTTAAAAAAAACATAAAAGATAATGGGAAAAAATCAAAATACATAAAATTAAAGGTGGCAGAAAGAAGAACAATTTCTTCTTTTCTTCTTATAAATTGTGAACCGTGTTGAGTTGTGTTCACTTACGACTTTGTCACATTACAGTCTGACAGTGTCAGTGACAGCAGTGTGTGATAAAAGATAGGCCTCCAATATTTTTTTAAAATCTGTTTAGCGGTTTAGCTTTAGTCAACCTAATTATTTTAGTTAGCAAATTAGCAGTTAGCAAAGCTAACTTTTTGGTTAGCTGTGCCCACCACTGGTCAAAATTAAAAACTTGGTCCAAGCCATGAGCCAGCTTCAGTCGATAACTCAGGTCAGATACCTGACATCTTTCCTTGGTTGTGTGTTCATCAACAAGAGTTTTATTGGTCTCATCTGATGTTCTCTGTTGCTCTTTCCACATCAAAATCAAAGATTACTGATGAATCCAACCTTTTTTCTGGCTTCAAGTTTAACCATCATGAAAAGTGAATGGAATGAAGTCAAACTGCAAGTCTGCATCTGAAAATGGATACTTTACAACAGTGGTGGAACTGTGACTGTATCTGGAGAAATGCTAACTAAATATGTTAAAACAGTAATGAGCTTCTCTTAAATGACACTGAATTGTTGTAAACTCCTCTGATGTGTTTCCCTTTTTACCCCATTTTGTAATTTTATTTAATTCTCCTCTTGTGTTGAAAGTAATAAGGTGCTGTCAATCAATGTTCTGCTCTGTAAAATATAATTAAATAAAATGGGGGAAGAAATTGCTATGAACAACGGCTCCTGCCTGTCATTCTACTATTCAGCAGAAAACAATTCTTGCAACACATTTTAAAGTGCCTACTCCAAAAATCTAACACTAAACAGAAACGTTGTGAGTGACAGAAGGAGTGCTGAGCTGTGTTCATGCAACTTTTTTATTTTCATAGGCATTTAACCAGAAGTCTCACCTCTGAGCTGCAGAAAAACAGAAACCAAGAACAGATCAACCTCTGGTCTCAGTCTGTGAGGTCGGAAAAACAAATACAGTGTGCACAATAGATTTTTTTTAAAATCTCACTCAACCTTTGTTTCTGTTTTTTTGTTTTGTTTTGATTTTTTTTTTTCTTATTCCAGCACTGGAAAAAGCTTCGATGAAACACCAGACTGAGACAACCAGTGTGCCCATAGGCAAGACTGCTGTGTGTTGCCAGAGGATCTGAGTACAGTCTGAAGTTTGTGCCAAGCTGGATGCCCAACGTGCCCACAGCTCCACCTCTTGAACTCATGAGTGGGTCATAATAAAGCCTCTCCAGGTGGTGTCTAGTTGAGCCTTCATCATCCAGCTGAAGGAGCATCCTCTGTAGGTTCACAGTCCAAACACATGTCCTCAATTTAAGGGAGGAACCATTTAATTACCCCTTGCTAAGCAATAATTGCCTCACTTAGCTGGGGCTGCTGCCCCTGTGTGCAGTCACAAAGAAGGTCTTTCAAGATTATGGATAAAACATCAAGAGGAAGAAGGTTTCTCATTTAGATTACAAAATCAATAAATCTACCTCATGCTGATGTGAAGAGATCAAGACTAAAAAACCCACAACAGGTCCAACGGTGTACATTTTTATTGGTGAAAATCGGGAATACTTTCAAAAGCAGTTGTCAAAAAGGTCCCCTGACATCAGAAAGCCTTTGAAAGAGCAGGTAGTGATGTGCACAGAGACACAGAAGCATCTTTTGCGTGTTCACTTTTAATCACTAAGGCTAAAAAGCTGCACAATATTGGAGAACAACTTCTGAAACCCGCCTGCCTGAAAATTGCAAAAATCAGCTACATGATAGGATCAGGGAGATATCTTGACAAAACTACAATTTATATATTTTCAAGACTTTTTTTAATTACTCTGTTGTTAGTTTTTAAAGATAAGTTATTTGAGTAATTCTTAAAACAGTGTTCTTGGAGTTGTTATTTCTGTTGTACCAGTTTATACTTTTTACAAATAAAAGTCTGTAACTATTTACTTTATTATATATTTACTTATATAACTACTATTACTTACAATTTAACTTATAATATTTACTTTGTTCTCATCACTTTGATAAAGAGATAAATCTGATTGAGTTTTGGGAGAGGGGAGTAACGAGGGATTGGGGGGCTCTGATTGGCAATGAAGTAAGAAGGGTGGGTCTTTGAAGAAAATAGGCTGGGAACCACTGGGTTAGACGTTAGGTTTAGGGTTAGGGATGTACCGGTACTGGTAATGGTTAGGCTCAGTGTACGGGTCAGGGCTAGGCTATGAATGGAAGTCAATACAAAGTCTCTGTAAAGATAGAAAGACAAACTTGTGTGTGTTCACATGGCTAAAATATCACATAAATCCTTGGAATCAAGTTAATAATAATAATGTCACATTTTTGTCATCTGTGTATGTTTCCATACAAGACGAAATTTGACTCTGCATTTAACCCAATCACCACCAGGTGGGGCAGTGGGCAGCTATAGAAAGCGTGCCGGGGAGCAATTGGGATGAGATGTGCTGCTCAAACACACCACAAGTTATGCCGTGACTGGGGTTCGAACCTGGGTCCTTCGGGTCCCAAGTTGGTTCCCCTGCCACTACACCATCTTGGCCCGTTAGATTAAACATTTCAAAAGAAATCACTAGATGTACATTAACAACTAATTAACCTTCAGAGCTAACCTGATTCAAAATGGCTGCTACAGCCAATTGACCTTAAAAACACAAGTTGACTATACCAGAGTATATTTAAAAGTCTTTGACCTGAAAATTGGTGTGGTAGTGGCTGAGACTGATCCCCAACACATATTTGGAGTGCTTTCATAACAAACAAGATCTTTGTTTAAAATGTTGCCATTCACCTCTGGAGGTAATCAGAATTCAAGATGACCACCACAGCTGTCAGACATTAGAAAACATAAAATTGTCTTCTTTGTCTTTCAGCTGCTTCTTTGTCAGTCGCCACAATGATTCATCGGCAATTTCAATCACCTCCCTGCTGGAACAATGGATGTAGTCAGTGTTAACCCTTCCATTTGGATGTCTATTTTGGCACAAGTTTTAGGCTGAATTTCATTCCTGGTGTAAACCTCACCATTTATCCAAGCTTGAGACAGGCACCAGACAGAAATCCACAGTACGTGCACTCCCATCACCTGTAGTTCAGTCAGTTTTACAGATATGTGCTTAGATTTGATGTAGCTGAACATCATTCATAACACAAACCCTGAGCGTGACATCTTTCAATATTGCATGATGAGACCATATGTAACTTTGTTTTCAAGGATTGGCCAAAACAGCAACAACAGCATCATTTAATAATAATAATAATGAATTCAATTTATAATGCACTTTTCATTAATAAAAATCTCAAATGCATTTATGCATTTTGCAACTGAGTGATCTAAAATTCAAGTGGGTGGACCATTTGCATTCCATCAAGTAATACCAGGCTTTTAGACATCAATGTAAAGTAGAAATATCTAATAAAATGTTTGACAATTTTCCACATAATATGCCGTGTCAGAAATCAACTTTAAATTCAGGGTTCATTTTCTGTCTCAACAAATGTCTCAGGTTTCTGCATCTACTATTCTCTGATCCCAAAGGCAGCAAATGGATATATCACCTTTCTATCTTATCAAGTCACTCAAAGCTCTTTACAAAACAATCTGTGTCTCATGTACCCATTCATACAGCACTCTACTAGATCTATACAGAGAATAATCAGAGCTTTATCACATTCATACACTGATGGGACACACATCGGAAGCAATGAGGGGTTCAGTGTCTTGCCCAGGGACACTTAGACATGTTACTACTGGTGGAATTGAACCCCCAACTCTCACATTGGAGGATGACTGCTCTAACCACTCAGCCACAGCTGCACAGCAACACATGAGTACAGACACAAGTTTCTTAGACTAACTATTTAGATGACTTATTCCATTGAATGAACAGATGTTTGGGTGGAGAGAAAATTACACACAACCTCTTTGGCCTAAAACCACAGACATTCCCTTTGCTTTGGCGGCTGTTGTACAAGTCTGAACTTCAGCCTGAATGGGCCTGCCAGGTACTTCCAAACCTCTGAGAACATTAGATGTCTAATTACATTAGTCACCAAGGAGGTGAAGACATTTCTATGTTCCTTTATACTTAGTTTGCAACAAAATGCATAAACCAAGAAGAAGTCTGCCATTTTTCCCTCAGCTTCTTTTAGACAGTGATCAGGACACGCTTTAAAATGATGTATTTGAGAATAATCAGTGAGCTCTGTGATAATGGTTCCCAGTAGGATCTATGATTTCAATCAGATGAAAGGCACAATCAGCCAGCATTCCTTTATCCAAACCTATCTGCATTATTCACACAAAGACAACCAGTGTGCCATTATTAGCTCCAGATCTTTTTTTTAATGCACATCTCCTGGTAGACTCCATTGAGGACATTATGGAGAGGCTGAAGGAGGAGTGGCTGAAGATTAATCTATGATGGCCAAAGCCACCAGTGACCACCCCCTGCCTTCCACTCGTCAGGATCAGTCTCTCTGCTGCCTCAGACAAGCAAAATCAGCAGAGTCGGGGTTCGTTGTCAACAATTACAAGTTGTTTACAAGTGCACTTGCACTTCAGAAAGTCTCCAGCGATGAATACTGAGTCAGTGAAATATTCCCTGGATCTAGCCAGAGTCAGAAGGAGAACAATTGAATTAGAGATGCCTGGTGAAATATGATTAGGCAAAATCATTTTCCTTATTTTCTTCTTCTGAAAAGAAACAGCAACTAAAAGCTTTAAAGACGAGCATCGCCAGAAGAAGAGAAAATGGAAATGTAACGGTGGAAAACATTAAAGAGGCTCTCACACAGTGACATACAGCAACAGCATATGCCAATGTATGAAAAACAAAACACAATGGTGTACGGTAAGTCACATAGGTTTGGTGTAAGCTTTGGATAACTTACCAGCACACTGATATATGATGACATAAGTTGTACTCTTATGCTAGCCAAAAACTTTGTACATGCATAAAATTTCAGTGTATGAGGACGTGTTGCCGATAAGTTGGGTATAAGTTACAGACATTTGACAGGAAAGTTATACATAAGTTCCCACACTTTGCATATAAGTCATTCATAATCAGACACGCATTAATACCAGTTGAGCAATTGTGAAGCATACGAGTAACTATTTCTAGCCTATGAGCAATTTAATTCTAACATCTGTAACTTTTATTAGACGCTTCCACAACATATATGAACATATCTGACGAATAGCTGACAACTTTCTAAAAGTGTTTATAACTTACAACTAATGTATTTGCCAGCTTTTTGGGGTTCAGTAATATATAAAGTAAATATGATGAGCAAATCATCACTGCTGGATAGTGTGTAGAAGTGATGAGAATGAAGTTTGCTTGATTCGACCATGGCTGTTTGCTGCAGCTTTCTTGATGAAACATTAGTTTAATTTCTACCAAGACATGTTGATCAATGCAAAATTACAGGCTGCCCCGTTTTAAATCTGATGTCACCTAATCGTTGCAACACACTTCAACATGGTGTGCATAATCTCTGGAGCTGTGTGAAGTCCCTTCCTGCTTCAAACGCTCCACCATCATTCCAGTCCCCAAGAAAACCTCCATCACAGGACTAAATGACTACAGGCCCATCGCCCTAACATCTGTGGTCATGAAGTCCTTTGAACGGCTGGTCCTGACCCACCTGAAGGACATCACTGGACATCTGCTAGACCCCCTGCAGTTTGCCTACCGGGCAAATAGGTCAGTGGATGATGCAGTCAACATGGGACTGCATTTCATCCTGCAGCATCTAGACCACCCGGGGACTTATGCAAGAATCCTGTTTCTTGATTTTAGTTCAGCATTTAACACCATTGTCCCAGACATTCTCTCCACAAAACTCTCCCAGCTCACTGTTTCTCCTGCCATGTGTCAGTGGATCACCAGCTTCCTAACAGGCAGGACGCAGCAGGTGCAGTTGGGGAAAATCATGTCCTCCTCACAGTCCATCAGCATTGGTGCCCCTCAGGGTTGTGTGCTCTCTCCACTGCTCTTCTCTCTATACACCAATGACTGCACCTCTAATGACCCGTCTGTTAAACTCCTGAAGTTCGCAGATGACACTACAGTCATTGGACTTATCAGTGATGACAACGAGTCTGCGTACCGACAGGAGGTGGAACGACTGATGTCCTGGTGCAGCCTGAACAAACTGGAGCTGAACACACTGAAGACAGTAGAGATGAGAGTGGACTTCAGGAGACACCCCCCAGAACTGCTGCCCCTCAAAATCTTCAACAGCCCCGTGTCTACGGTAGAGTCCTTCAGGTTCCTGGGAACCACCATCTCACATGACCTGAAGTGGGAGCCCAACATCACCTCCATCCTCAAAAAGGCCCAGCAGAGACTGTACTTCCTACGCCAGTTGAGGAAGCTGGACCTGCCTCAGGAGCTGCTGATCCAGTTCTACACTGCAGTCATTGAGTCCATCCTGTGTACATCCATCACAGTCTGGTTTGGAGCAGCCACAAGGCAGGACAGGAACAGGCTGCAGCGAACAGTGAGGACAGCTGAGAAAGTCATTGGGGCTTCACTGCCCTCCATTCAGGACTTGTACCACGCAAGAACCAGGAAACGGGCTGGAAAAATCACCACAGACTCCACACACCCGGGTCACAACATGTTCCAACTTCTCCCGTCTGGCAGACGCTACAGATCTGTGTCCACTAAGACTGCCAGACACAAAAACAGTTTCTTCCCCCAGGCCATCACCATCATCAACAGCTGATCATCAGACATCCATCAGCGTGACCCCCAACCCATTCACATCCCCCATGTGATGTGAATCCTTCTGTATTTTGTGTATTATTTGTACGTTTTTTTTATGTAAAGTATCTGTATACATTAATTTTTAGCATTTTTAGAGAGACACTTTCTAGAGAGACACGAACAGCCGGAAACAAATTCCTTGTGTGTGTCAACATACTTGGCCAATAAACCTGATTCTGATTCTGATTCTGATAAGTTAGGCATATGTTCCACCAACATAGATCATAAGCTCTGCACACTCTCTTACGATTGTGTAAGTTATGCATAAGCAATGGGCATGTTATAGATAGGTTACTCATGGTTATATACTCATTTGACTTATTAGCAAAACTGTATACATCCTAAAGATACTTCCAGTTTTCATTCCATCTTCAGCATATGCCAGTGTGTTGGAAATTTTTTTTATACGTCAGCATAAGTTGTCTAAAATGTTATAGTGTGAGAGGTCCTTGACGCAAAATTTAGTGCCAGGGTCATTTGGAGATGATTCATTTCATCTGGACTAGTAATTTCCATATCTGATTGCCAAATTTAGTTGTAAACAAAAGCAAGGAATATTTGCTGTTATCTAATCCTTATTTTCTTATTTTTACAGAAACCATGATGAGTTTGGGTTACATTATCCTTACATCTTTTTTTTGTGTGTGACTTCAGTATACCGGTACACAGACCTGTGAATAACCATGTTGGATAAGGCTTTTGTCGCACATCAAAGTTTTAGAGACTTTGTCTGCTGGTCAATTTTTCACTCCATAGTAGATTTGTTTGAGAACAAAGCGCTCAACAACAAGTTACACAAGAAGGTTATATCATATACGGTACATGTATTAACAACATTAAAATACACCTGAATATTTTATATATGATGGTCTATTTGGGCAGCCTTCAAGCTCTAATTATGTTGTGACATACACATCTATAAAAATATGTTGAGCGTGTTAATCAAAGGCTTGTTCCATTATGTAACAGTTTGGCACATGATGGGGAATATGCATCTACCAAAGCAGTGAATCTGAAATGAAAAGGCTTGCAGCCTGGCAGCTCTTCTTGATTCAAACACACTGTGATGGAAATTCAAAAGCCATACTCTGAGAGGGGGAAAATAAGAACAAGTGCTTGTACTTTGGTATAATTAGGTTCGGGGGAATTCATTAATCCTTAGTTCCAGACTGTTCCCTGCCAAGTTATGGAAACTTGTGAGAGTTTCTGAGCAGCTTTGCAGCTACACTCATTGACCAGCTGCCAGATACTTCATGTGAAGCACATCACACTGAGCAAACAGAAATGAAAACATGAGGCAAGCCTCTTCTTTAAATGTATGATAAAACGCCTGAAGATTCAAAAGAAGAAAAAGAGGAGAACTGCTTTCAGAGTAAGTGGAACAGGACATCTGGAGTGTGCGCAGGAAAGCCTGAGTAAACGTTGCTTCATGGGGTCAGGGGAAGTGGGCTTGTCTAGTTCCGTAGATAATTCCAGGTTTCATTCCCACTGCAGGCCCTGTCACCTCAAAGCAAGGTCACACGACCACCTTCTGTTCGACGTCTTTCTGTGTCCAGTCTGTATGCTTTTCCATACATGCAAGGTTTCTTCAGGTACAACGGTTTTCTCAATAAACTTCCATAATGGGTTAAGTGGTGACTCTAAATAGTCCCTAGGTGTGAGTGAGAGAGTGCAACGTAGTTTGTCTTGTTTGTCGTTGTGTGTCCCAGTGATGGACTGGAGACCTTTCCAGGGTGGAGTCCCCTGTGACTCGGAAAGGAAAAAGCAGGTAAAGAAAATGAATGAATGGATGGATTTACATGCAGGACTGTGGCTGCATTGATCAAAGAATTCAGATCATCCATCCATCCAGCCATCCATCCATCCAACATATTTACCCGCTTTTTCTTGTTCAGGTCGTGGAGGACACTTTTCTCATGTCCAGCAGCTAAAACAATGAATTGCTGAAACCCTTTAAGCTAAAGTAAAATGATGTGCTTCATAACTTGAGGTCAATCCTATTCCCAAATTCTGTGGTTAGAAAAAAATTATTAAATGCCAAGAATTGCTTGAAGAAGAATACATATCACATGTTGCCTTCATGCCAGAATTTTAAACTACAGTCATCTTATGACAAATATTAGTTTGATCTTATCTTTACTACACAATCCTATCTGATATGAAGAGACGTAAATTACCACTACTTCTTTGTCAAATTTTAGCTCTGTATCTGTAAAATTAACAGTTATTTCAATTTATGTGTTGGCTAACACTGATAGCTGAGTACGGTTGTTGCTCTACGTGTTTAATATCTGAAAGTTTCATAAAAGTGTGTGCAATGGTCCAAGATGTTTTGGTAACAGTGGACGGCACGGTGGCGCAGATGGTAAAGCTGCTGCCTCTCAGTGCGAAGGTCGCCGGTTCGAATCCCGGTCTGGGAGCCTTTCTGGGTGGAGTTTGCATGTTCTCTCCGTGCATGCGTGTTTCCTCCCACAGACTAAAAACATGCATGTTAGACTGAGTGGTAACTCTAAATTGTCTCTAGGTGTGAGTGAGAGAGTGAATGGTTGTTTGTCTCGTTTGTCTCTCTGTGTCCCTGTGATAGACTGGAGACCTGTCCAGGTGCCCCCCACCTCTCGCACAGTGACTGCTGGACATGGGCACCAGTGACACCCATGACCCGAAAAGGAAGAAGCTGGTAAAGATAATGGATGGATGGATGGGCAAAAAGTATTGACTTCAACAAATAATGCAAACGTTTGAAGCAAAGATCTTTTACAATGAGTAGCTTGGGGTACATTGACTCTCAGCTACAACCGCACCGTTTTAGCTCAACATCTAAAAACTGACATGTGTTAAAGCCAGTTTTGTGTTTTCTAAAGTCTGCTGGCTGTGATACCATACCATACCATACCATTTTATTTATAAAGCACTTTAAACAGGAACAAGTCCACACAAAGTGCTGATGGCCATGTTAAATAGAGTTGGCTCCAAATGTTAATCAGTTATAGATCTAAAGCCAGAGATCATTTCCTGAAAGTTTCATTAAAAGTTGTTCAGTGATTCACGAGAAAATTTGCAAATAGGCAGACCTCACTCCCAATAATAATGGCATATTTTAATCTATCAATTTTTGTATAATCTATTAACGTTGAAAATATGTGTTAGTGATCAGACTCAGCTAGTAACACACCAAATTTGATCTCAAACTGATTAAGTTAGTGCCATTTGCGTTATTAGGGCTCAGTTTGCTGTGATGGATATCTTGACTAAAGGTAAACTGTTCTACATGTAAGAAAGTTCATTCTCAATAGTCCAGGTATCAAATCCGATCATCCGATCATGTACATGTTCTACATGTACATCCAGTAATTACTTTCTGCAGGTTTGAATAAAGTCTACGGCATGGCTTGGTAGATATTTAGGAAACAGAGAGGCAAACAACCAAACACAGAAACAATTGTCACCTTCGTCTTTCGCCAATGACCGGTTCACCAACTCAAATTTGCACAACTGTGAGATTTAAACAACCATAAAAGCTGCCGGTGACTGAGCCAAAAGAGAGAAAGACGAGATAAAAACATCCAGAGAGAATTCCTCTGAGACTACGAGTTTTACTGTGTGTGTGTATATCAAAGAGAAAAAGTTGTTATGTCTCGTGGGATGGCAGCTGACATGATAGCATAGACCAGACCAATGCAGCTCCTCTGATTCTCCTGAGGGCCTCAGCAACCTAACAGAAAAAAACACAAGAGAGAAGATCTAAACCCTGTAGACCTGAGGCAGCATGGCACAGCTGCTTCAAAGACTGAAATCTGGTGCAAAACATATCACTTCATACAACAGACAAGCTGGTTTCTTTAGGATCTGCAGCTGAGTCGATCTTTGACAGACCAGGTAATTGGTGCATGTCGGGGGGAGGGTGGTGTCTGTATTGATGCTGTCACAACCCCCTCCAAAAGTAATGAGGTATATACTGTACATTTAACTGCTTCATAGTGATTCCAGCAAAGGCAATTAAACTAATATTACACTGCACAACTTTTCCACTTACCATATTTTTGTTTTGCAACATTTTTGCACAGAATGTTTTGCAACCAGCCACAGATCATGTTCCAATATCCTCACTGTTAAACTGATGAGGCATAAAGGTTTATGAAATGGTGACGACGGTGTCATAAGTGTTAAAACAGTGTTCACAAGTTTTTAGGCAAGTTGTTTTAGATGGCTGTAATTCAATCTAGAATGAGCCCCTGATCTGACTAGCTGTTCGGTTGAATTGACAATACTGCACTACAGTTTTGGAAACAGGCTGTCAAAACCTGGTCCTGCAAAACAGCCACAGCTCACTGTTTAAACCATTGTCCACTAGGGGTGTATCGGCACGTTCGGTTTGGTACGTTCGGTTCGGTCCACGTGCATACCGTTTCTGTAATTTTTTTCACTCATTAAATTTTATTAACGAGAGATTATGCACCACGGAACTAAAATTCCTAAGCGTGTTTCAGCACGGCGCTATTATCATGCAGCACGTGTAGCATTAGCTTTCTAGCGTGTCATAGCAGTCTCCTGTTTGGGAACATTATGGCTTTCTTGTTAAAAGAAAAGTGAACAAATCCAAAGCGGTGTGTGGACGTTGTTTCATGGAGATTAGATCTGCAGCAGCAATACGTCTAACTTGTTAACGCACTTGAAACAACATCATCCAAACTTGAACATGTTCTATAGAATAGCAGCTTGTTGCAAAGACCGATAACAGCAGCATTTAAACAACCTTTATCGTGTTATTCAGATCGGTCCAGAGCAAAACACAAGCTGTAGTTTTTGAAGCGCTGGATCTACGTCCGAATGTTGTTGATGCGTCGGCTTTAAAGTTATCGAGCCCCACTACAACATCCATCATGTCAACACTTCACTCAAAAAAAATGTAATAGCACTTTATGAAAAAGCTAAAACTGATTTTGTCAACAAGCCCTGGAGCCGCTAAAACCCTGCCCTGATGATGATAATGATGACCGAGAGATTCAACCAGGGGCTGCCGGCCAATAGGGGGCGCTAGTGCACCGTCCCATTGGAACGTCTGGAGCTATTCACCATTTTACCATACCATTTTACCATACCATACCATTTTATTTATAAAGCACTTTAAACAGGAACAAGTCCACACCAAAGTGCTGGACAAACAAACACGCAACAGGCAACACAGACAATGAAGTACAACACGAAAAACATAAAAACATTGCAGATCATAAATCAAACGATCTTACATTGAAGACTTAATTTTTTTTTTATAAAAATGAAATAAAATAAAAACTATTTCGAAATATATGCATATGTTTTTAGTTGTGTAGGATAAAAACTTTATGAATAATGATGAGTTATATTGTTTGTTTCAAAGAACGTTTTCTGATTGGTGACGTATTTCCAGTCCTGGGGCGCACAAATCTTATCCATAGACTCTCGTTAAAAATGGTGCATGCACAGTTATTCCACGACGTTACAAAAGAATGGGAAGATGCTGGACGCAGATTTCTGCGCCCTGGGCACGTTCAATGTGAGCTGTACCTACCGATCATGTGCTTCCAGTCTTTTGTTTGTTTGTTTGTTTGTCTGGGAAATGAGCCGTGCAGTGACTCAAGCAGGCTGGCTCAGGTAGGTTTTAAATCATTGAAAACCCTTTATCTAATGCCTATTTTCCATTTCTGACTGATGTGTCTCTCAACTTTTAGAAGTCTCTGTTTGTGAAAAAGCCTTCAGCTGACTGTTTATTCTAAAAGTTGCAACTGGTGAGCTTGTTTCTGGAGCTAGCATGCTAATGCTATACTTTATCTAATGTTTATATTATTACATTACCAATCCTGACTGATATGCCTCTCAACTTTTAGATGGCTCTGTTTGTGAAAAAAACCTTCAGCTGACTAAAGTAATTTCAAAAGGTAGTTAGGATATGATGCAAAATTCTAAAGATAAAATATTTGTTCCCATTTATTTACCACTTTACTTGACCTATGTGCCTCTGGTGAACTCAGATCATAAAACTTTTAACTCCTTTTGGCAGACTAAGCATGTCTATGGATGAGCTTCATGAGGAATGTGTGACTGCAGCACCTCACCACAGAAGCTCAGGAGAAGGTGGCAGTGCAAGGAAACAGCAGAGAGGTGGATCAAGTCTTCAGGCAGCTGACCTCCCCAACATCCAGCTGTTGTATCCTTGTCTTCATCCCATCTTCTACTGGATTTGTGGAAATTATTTTTTCTCATGAAAAATAAGTGGACTGATGTGTGAAACAAATGTTCTTCTGAACTAATTAAATGAGCTCATTGTCAATCTAAATGATGAAATGTCTTGCTCAGAGTTTTACTCTTAGGCTCTGAAAAACAAACCACTCCTTACTGCAGCACGAGTTCTACACAAATACAAATGGAAGAAACAGATTGACTCCACGATTATCTAAATTATTAGGATTTTTTGTAGCTTTGTAAAGTTTTGCAATTTTTATTATTAATAAAAATTACAAAACTACAGGCATTAACAATCTGCTCACAGACTCATGCTCATGCTGCTGTTCGGCATATTGTTTTTGTACTACTAGTGCTTAGTGTGTATTTAGTTATCAACAAAGTCCATGCTCAGTGTCATTTTAGTTATCATTTTTCTTAGTTCATATCTTGGATCTTATTACAGTTTTTCTTTGACATTTTATTGCTGGATGTAACTGTAACCTTCCAGACAAATTGAGGTAGCTGATTGGTCATTTGCTGACACGCCTACTTGACTGATTGAAAGGTTACAAAAAAATAAATAACGCGAGCTGGCAGCCACAGCCGCAGCAGTGTTCTGTGTTTATATGTTGTTAATAAAAAGTTCTAAAAAATAAAAAATAAAAAAAATCAGGGAGCACTGGCCCTGTAGCCCACACATCAGACCAGTCCACCAGGAAATCTCCAGACCTTCCCACAGCCACACTGGACCTGATTTTAATTTGCTCGGGACAAATTCCTTCATTTCTCACCATTTCAGTCATGGCGTCAATGGACGAGGAGGAAAAGATCACTTGCCTCTTGGAAAAACAAAAGAAAGGGCCATTAAACCAGATCAGGGATGAAGAAGTGGAATTTAGTACATCTGTGTTGCATACAAAACATTCTGTCGCCGGGCAGTTTATTGTGCAACACAGAGTACAAGTAAGCGGTCGTAAAAATTGAGATTTGCACGGACATGCCCTGCGGGCGTCCGCTTTGAATCTAATCTGATGCGCTCTGACCTTTGCGGACTGAGGTCCACCCAAGTACCGGTACGTATACTGGAGGCTTAAATGTAGAACCACTAGACTGAGGGACAGCTTCTACCCTGAGGATGTTAGACTCATGAATATCTAACCAGGATAATCACTGTGAAAAATCACATCATGTTGCTGCTGATCTGTTTCATGTTGCTGCTGATCTGTTTCATGTTGCTGCTGATCTGTTTCATGTTGCTGCTGATCTGTTTCATGTTGCTGCTGATCTGTTTCATGTTGCTGCTGATCTGTTTCATGTTGCTGCTGATCTGTTTCATGTTGCTGCTGATCTGTTTCATGTTGCTGCTGATCTGTTTCATGTTGCTGCTGATCTGTTTCATGTTGCTGCTGATCTGTTTCATGTTGCTGCTGATCTGTTTCATGTTGCTGCTGATCTGTTTCATGTTGCTGCTGATCTGTTTCATGTTGCTGCTGATCTGTTTCATGTTGCTGCTGATCTGTTTCATGTTGCTGCTGATCTGTTTCATGTTGCTGCTGATCTGTTTCATGTTGCTGCTGATCTGTTTCATGTTGCTGCTGATCTGTTTCATGTTGCTGCTGATCTGTTTCATGTTGCTGCTGATCTGTTTCATGTTGCTGCTGATCTGTTTCATGTTGCTGCTGATCTGTTTCATGTTGCTGCTGATCTGTTTCATGTTGCTGCTGATCTGTTTCATGTTGCTGCTGATCTGTTTCATGTTGCTGCTGATCTGTTTCATGTTGCTGCTGATCTGTTTCATGTTGCTGCTGATCTGTTTCATGTTGCTGCTGATCTGTTTCATGTTGCTGCTGATCTGTTTCATGTTGCTGCTGATCTGTTTCATGTTGCTGCTGATCTGTTTCATGTTGCTGCTGATCTGTTTCATGTTGCTGCTGATCTGTTTCATGTTGCTGCTGATCTGTTTCATGTTGCTGCTGATCTGTTTCATGTTGCTGCTGATCTGTTTCATGTTGCTGCTGATCTGTTTCATGTTGCTGCTGATCTGTTTCATGTTGCTGCTGATCTGTTTCATGTTGCTGCTGATCTGTTTCATGTTGCTGCTGATCTGTTTCATGTTGCTGCTGATCTGTTTCATGTTGCTGCTGATCTGTTTCATGTTGCTGCTGATCTGTTTCATGTTGCTGCTGATCTGTTTCATGTTGCTGCTGATCTGTTTCATGTTGCTGCTGATCTGTTTCATGTTGCTGCTGATCTGTTTCATGTTGCTGCTGATCTGTTTCATGTTGCTGCTGATCTGTTTCATGTTGCTGCTGATCTGTTTCATGTTGCTGCTGATCTGTTTCATGTTGCTGCTGATCTGTTTCATGTTGCTGCTGATCTGTTTCATGTTGCTGCTGATCTGTTTCATGTTGCTGCTGATCTGTTTCATGTTGCTGCTGATCTGTTTCATGTTGCTGCTGATCTGTTTCATGTTGCTGCTGATCTGTTTCATGTTGCTGCTGATCTGTTTCATGTTGCTGCTGATCTGTTTCATGTTGCTGCTGATCTGTTTCATGTTGCTGCTGATCTGTTTCATGTTGCTGCTGATCTGTTTCATGTTGCTGCTGATCTGTTTCATGTTGCTGCTGATCTGTTTCATGTTGCTGCTGATCTGTTTCATGTTGCTGCTGATCTGTTTCATGTTGCTGCTGATCTGTTTCATGTTGCTGCTGATCTGTTTCATGTTGCTGCTGATCTGTTTCATGTTGCTGCTGATCTGTTTCATGTTGCTGCTGATCTGTTTCATGTTGCTGCTGATCTGTTTCATGTTGCTGCTGATCTGTTTCATGTTGCTGCTGATCTGTTTCATGTTGCTGCTGATCTGTTTCATGTTGCTGCTGATCTGTTTCATGTTGCTGCTGATCTGTTTCATGTTGCTGCTGATCTGTTTCATGTTGCTGCTGATCTGTTTCATGTTGCTGCTGATCTGTTTCATGTTGCTGCTGATCTGTTTCATGTTGCTGCTGATCTGTTTCATGTTGCTGCTGATCTGTTTCATGTTGCTGCTGATCTGTTTCATGTTGCTGCTGATCTGTTTCATGTTGCTGCTGATCTGTTTCATGTTGCTGCTGATCTGTTTCATGTTGCTGCTGATCTGTTTCATGTTGCTGCTGATCTGTTTCATGTTGCTGCTGATCTGTTTCATGTTGCTGCTGATCTGTTTCATGTTGCTGCTGATCTGTTTCATGTTGCTGCTGATCTGTTTCATGTTGCTGCTGATCTGTTTCATGTTGCTGCTGATCTGTTTCATGTTGCTGCTGATCTGTTTCATGTTGCTGCTGATCTGTTTCATGTTGCTGCTGATCTGTTTCATGTTGCTGCTGATCTGTTTCATGTTGCTGCTGATCTGTTTCATGTTGCTGCTGATCTGTTTCATGTTGCTGCTGATCTGTTTCATGTTGCTGCTGATCTGTTTCATGTTGCTGCTGATCTGTTTCATGTTGCTGCTGATCTGTTTCATGTTGCTGCTGATCTGTTTCATGTTGCTGTGTTCATTATACTCATCTGCTCACACAGACTCATGTTCATGCTGCTGTTTGGCATATTGTTTTTGTACTACTAGAGCTTAGTGTATCCTTAGTTAATGCTATAGTTCATCTCTTAGATCTTATTACTGTTTGTCTTTTCACAAATAAAGAAACTCTGAGTCTGACTCTGATAAAATTGCTGCCTTCGCTGGCCAGAATCTGTCAGTCTGAGCTGCCTGGGTTAAGAACAACAAAAAACACCGCTGTTTAAATACACAGTGTAACTCAAAAACATTACAGTTTATTTCATTCCCTGTTCAATTCCCGTCCAGAAAAGCACTCATCTAAAAACTACAAATGTTCACTATTCAAATCCCTCAGCGACGAGGACAGCGGCGTACCACTTGTTGTTTAGGGATTGCATAGCAGAAACAGCTAAGCTGATTGACTGATTTTCAAATTTAAGTTTGGCTGGACCGTTTAAGATAAAATAATAGCTTGTTAAAGTTTGGTTCATTCAACAGTTTTCTAAAACATACAAAGGATAACGTCTTCAAGTGCCAGTTAATCTAGGGTCTAAAGAGCACAGACTTGTGTCGGTTCAACAAACAGAAAAACAAACTGAGAGTCAGGGTTTGCTCTGTGGCTCCTTTGCCTTGATTCACTGACACCCTACAACCAGTAAATTCATCTTTACCAGCCAGCCTCTGTGGCATCAAGGCTCAAGAAGCATCTTTGTTGATTTAGTCTCTTCTTACAAAGAAGAAGCAAACATGGAAGTCTAGTTTTGTCTGACAGGTAAAGACTTGCTGTGCGTCAAGAGGATGTGGAGGCAAGGCATAACGCTGGTCTTTGTTCCATCAGTGAGAAATGATCAGCACTGATAAGATGACAGGGGGTTTACAGGAGTTAACCCTGTTTTA
>JBBPBX010011268.1:7949-18114 GCA_038048925.1 Garcialebias charrua | reverse complement strand
ATATATATACTGTATATATATATATATATAAAAACAAAGAGGTAAAGTCAAACAACAATCTTTTACTTTCATGAAATTCCCCAAGCTATTCTGTTTTCTATATCTGTTTTTGGGGCAAGCTCACTTGGAGCAAAGGGCAGCGACCCCCATCAGACTGGCTGTGTAGGTGGGAGGGACCGAAGCTGCAGCTCTTTACTGGAAAAGGTACAAGGGACTTCAAGTCAATGACTCGAGTCAACGGTAAAGTCAATCGGGCAGATGCATAGATGGAGCCCTGTCAAAGGGAGAGTGAAGTAAAATGAACTTAGCATTCCAATGACTCTCCTGTAAGTGCAAGGCAGAGTACAGCTAGTGGGGGAAAGCTGCTGGAAGATTGAACAAGATGAGGAACTCAGTAAGAGTTGACCAGTCTGTTGCAGGTCTTTTGTTCTTCTTAGAAAGCAAAAATTCTCTTTTTTTAGATTGAAAGCTCACCGTTTCTGTCAGAGAATGACCATCAGCACAAAGGTAATTCATTTTAAAAAGCTGTTTGTAATACAGAAATAAATTACCCCCAATGATACAATTAATCATCTTTAAAAATAAAGAATCCAGTCCTAAAATCTGGTAATAATATTCCAGTATGTCTTCTTTTATGGGTGGGGGTTGATTAGCTTAAACATGACTATTTTATATGTTTTAAACACTTAAGACAGCCCAGGACCTTGTTTAGAACTGTTAGTTCTGTGGCATAGCTTTGCATCTGATAAATAAAGAGTGATGCTTTGATTTTAGGCCTTCTTCTCTGGACGATGGCCCTGCTACACTTTACACAATCTACGTCTATTAGAACTAAGGATGAGCAGTTATTTTGAACATAAAGAAACATTAAAATGTACAAATTCAAGAAATTGTGATTTTTTTTTCTTCACCAACACCAGGTACAGATAATCAAAATGTTCCCTAACTGAAAAGCCTATAATAATCAGCGTTTGTTTATTACCTCGGTTTATTTTGAAAGGATTACAAAGTGGAAACTATAGTCACGGGGAAACTACACCTTTACTGCCAGAATATTTGTGCTGGGATTTATAGAACTGGTAAAAATAAAGGGATATAAATGTCCGCAGCTTGTATTAGTAGTAATTTATAATCCGTGTTTAGATATGTTGAACATGCTGTTCTGTCTGAAGTAAATTAAAAAAAGACAGTTTAATGGGCTTAAAATGCACCACTTCCTTCAAAGGAAGATTAAACTTAAAACAGTCCACAAAAAGCTTTGAAGATGTTCTTGTGCAACAATCCAACTAATCTGAGGACAATATATTTATGGGCCCTTGTGGTCTGAAACAACATCACGTGAGTTCTTAGTGAAGGGTTAAATGTGTGTAGGGACTGGAGGTGACTGGAAAGAGTGGGTCTCTAGTTACAACAGGCCATCGTTGGTGCAAGCTCATGTCAGCACATGAACAGCACTGCCACCAGCCGAGGTGCAGCTGTGTTTGGAGTCGGCTCTTCTGTCCGACACGGACATGAGAGCACAACGCAACCACAGCCAGAACGCACACACTGCTGTGGGGTGAAAACATGTTGGTTTGTGTGTGTGTGTTACAGGCAAAAATGGTGAGATAAAACAAAGGGTGATCTATTTTACTCCTCTTTAGGACTTCTCTACAATCTAACCCTGAATTTATGCGCTTTAAAAGGGTTCTCTTAAGAAGAAGCAAGAATTTATTAGAACCTAATAATACGAGAATACAGTACAAACAAACAAATGCACCAACCTGATGAAAATACAAGGTCACAAACCTGCCCTGCACTGGTCCCAAAAATTAGACTAATGAAAACATTTAAAGTTAGAGCAAAAACTAAGGACATTTGTGTTTGGTAAATAATTTCTTTGTTGCAACAGTTTTTGGTAATAAATCTTGAACCATTGGAAAACCAGTTTAATTTCCATAAATGGTGTAATCTGATTGTTTGCGCATGTGAACAATTAGTGGCAAAACCAAATACATTGAGCTATCTCACTCAACATAGCAAGACGTCACCCTCAAAGTATATCTTGTGGATGGCTCTCAGCTGCTACTACACCAAATTTGAGCTCAATTCCCATAAAACTGACTGAGTTACAGCCATTTTTGTGTTTGCTAATGTCAGTTAGCTGTGGCAGTCATCTTAAAACGGACTGTCTCCACTGTGGATGAGCATCTGGTGATTGTTTGCTGAGGGTTTCAACAAAATCACCCAGTTGTTCATGAGATATTGTGCTAAAAGACAAACAAAGTTGACTCGAATAGGTAATGGCAACATCTTAAATAAAGACCATCAGTTAGCACTTGGAGTAAAAGTCAGGGATGATACTGAACAACTATCACACCAAATTTTCACTAAATACCTGTAAATTGACATCAATTTTTTTATTTTATTGAAAGTTTAATTAAAATTAATCTATTGGTCTTGAGATATTTAGCAGAAATGACACACACACAGAAAAAAAAGATCATCCACCTTTTGCCAAAGGGGTGATGAGGAGGGTGATATAGAGTATTCTAATTAAAAATAGATAAATTTTGGGATGCAATGAACTGGCTGGAGCAACTACTGATGCAATTTTCCATACAATCAACGCAGTCTCCATCATAAACAGTAGGTGTCCCTATTACTGCAATTCACTCCTGTTTGGTATCAGTCAGACCACCATTGCACGACTACAACTGGTCCCAAACTCAGCAGCCCAATTTTTAACCAGTACAGGCAAAAGAGAGCACATTACACCAGTCTTGGCCTCCCTGCACTGGCTTCCAGTTCACCTTCGAATCCAGTTCCAAATACTTCTGTATGTCTACAAATTGGTGAACAGTCTCACCCCCCACCATCTCTCCAATTTGCTACAGCCGTATATCCCACCACGTTCTCTGAGGTCAGCGGACCAGTTACTTCTCTTAAGCGCAGAGGTGACAGGACCTTCTCTGTAGCAGGCCCAAGACCAAAACAGCAGCAACTCTCACTTTTCAACATTACTGTGAAATGCTGCAGGAGATATGACCTTCTTTAAGCAAAGCTAGACTTTCAATTGATGATGCTTTTGTAACATTTTTCTAGAAACAGATCTGCTTACATGATCTTCCTTTTATCTCTTTCTGATTTTTGGACAGCATAATATTGAATGCAACAAGCTGCACGACTAGTTGAAACAACACCAAGAGGCTCCATACATCCTTCACTGTAACATCTAATCTGAAGCACCCCGCCAGTCAAGAGGTAACAACATACAGGTAACCCCCGACCTACGGCGCCTGCGACCTACGGCAACCCGGACCTACGAACGTATCACATTTAAACACAAAAAAAAACTTTTTTTTGTGTGTTTAAATGTTCTTAATTTCATGTGTACAGCACTTTGTTGCAGCTGTTGTTGTTTTAAAGGCTTTATAAATAATAATTATGATAAAAATGATCATTTCTGATCATTTTTGTCATAATTGCGCAATAATTGTGCAACTTCCGGTCATAACAGGAAATGCCGCGGGAGCCATTTTAGGTCAGTCACGGCTCCCGGCAGCCGGCTTTGAAGACTGCGTGACCCAGGATCGCCTCATATGGATTAATTACTAGCTGGAAACGGCTCTGTGAACTCTGTGGATGTCTCAGGCAGCCGCAGATTTATCGCCGATCGCTCAGTCATCGCGCCAGGCCGCCGCGCGAACACCTCCGACCTGGCTAGCTCCAGAAGCTAACACGGGCCGCAGCAGCTGCCGGCTTTGAGGACTGCGTGACCCAGGATTGTAATAATAATAATAATAATTAATTCAATTTATAACGCACTTTTCATTACTGAAAATCTCAAAGTGCTACACATATATTGAATGCTACACACATTCATAAACCGGTGGCGGCAGACTACCATGCAAGGTGCTTTCCAGTCCTACCGGGAGCAACTCAGGGTTAAGTGTCTTGCCCAAGGACACAACGACACATTGCCTCATATGGATTAATACTCCAGCTCCCCGGGCGCTTTCTATGGCTGCTCACTGTACCACCTGGTGGTGGTTGGGTTAAATGCAGAGACGAATTTCGTCTGTGTATGAGAAACATACACAGATGAAAGAAAAGGACATTATTATTATTATTAGCTGGAAACGGCTCTGTGAACTCTGTGGACGTCTCAGGCAGCCGCAGATTGATCGCCGATCGCTCAGTCATCGTCGCGCTGCCGCACGAACACCTCCGGCCTGATGTCGGCTTTGACCACCTCAAAGTAAGAAATCATATTTTTATTTAATTTATATTTTTATTACTGTGCTGTACGGGCGGCCGTGGTGTAGTGGTAATGGCAGTCGTCTCCCGATCGGAAAGTTGGCGGTTCGACTCCCGGGACCCGCACCATGTGTCGTTGTGTCCTTGGGCAAGACACTTAACCCTGAGTTGCTCCCGGTAGGACTGGAAAGCACCTTGCATGGTAGTCTGCCGCCACCGGTTTATGAATGTGTGTAGCATTCAATATATGTGTAGCACTTTGAGATTTTCAGTAATGAAAAGTGCGTTATAAATTGAATTAATTATTATTAATTATTATTAATTAATTACACTGTGTTAGGTGTGTTAGGATAGGCTAAGTACAGTATAGTACTTGGTACCATAAAAAAAAAAGGGACATCCCCGAGTGACGAGTGGATGGACCGACCTGCGAACAGATCGACCTGCGAACAGATCGACCTGCGAACGGTTCTTAGGTCTGGAACTCGTTCGTAGGTCGGGGGTTTGCTGTACATACATTTTATTTAGAAGGGTCAAACACTTCACAGCTTTTCTTGAACCTGATTTTATTTCAAAGCAACGTTATAATGAATGTATTATTTTACAAAATAAATAATAATAACATACGAAGTTAAACAGGAGCAGCAGAACATGAATGATAGCTCAGACTTATTAAAAGTGAAATTCCCTGAACTGTGTGAGCACAGCCAACTATGGTGGAGAATAATTGGTAAATCTTGTTGAGCTGTGAAACAGAGGCAGGTTCACACTCTTCACCTCCCTGACCTCTGTACTGGCCCTAATCACACTTCACTGCAGAGTCAACAAATGCCAGCCTGACAGCGTGCACTCCATATGTGCCAATGTGCTTGATGAGGGGAGCGAGCCAATTCAGCGCCGTGCTGTGCCATCAGCTAAGACGGTGCATCTCCTGGGACCATAACTCAACAATGCAGTGTTTACTGAAGGCAGTCGGCAAGCTATTATGTCAGTGGGTCTTAGGGGAGGGGTGTCTTCTACTTTTCCAACTGTTGAGTCGTGTTCAAAGTGTTGAGCCTCTCCAGACTGCATCAACTCTGAAAGGGAATGAAGCCCAGGGCACTTGAGTCCAAAATAGCAAATCACCACAAAGAAACCTCATGAAGTCAACCCAGCACAATATAAAATAAAAGCCTAACGTTCCTTGAACAAATACATGTCGCCCACAGCCTT
Organism: Garcialebias charrua; assembly: GCA_038048925.1. Lineage (NCBI taxonomy): Eukaryota > Metazoa > Chordata > Actinopteri > Cyprinodontiformes > Rivulidae > Garcialebias > Garcialebias charrua. The sequence goes on along the minus strand of JBBPBX010011268.1, from coordinate 12,663 downwards.
TCATGCCAGTAATTTAGACTAAACTCATCTTATAATAATAATAATAATAATAATAATAATAATAATAATAATAATAATAATAATAATAATAATAACAATAATAATAATAATAATGTCACATTTTTGTCATCTGTGTATGTTTCCATACAAGACGAAATTTGACTCTGCATTTAACCCAATCACCACCAGGTGGGGCAGTGGGCAGCTATAGAATACTATTCTATGGCATTACAGGTGTGAGTTGGTAAACTGTTTCTTTTAAAATGACAATGCTAAATAAATCCTGTTTGAACCACTAAAGAGGGCAGGTCAGTTAAAATGTACCGTATTTTCCGGACTATAGGTCGCAGCTTTTTATCATTTTTTCATGGCCTGCGACCTATATTCAGGTGCGACCTATACAGTATATGGCTTTTTATAAAATAAGCTGATTTGTAATCATTTATTAACAAAAATTAAACTGAGACACACTCTTACAATAATGTCAGCTAACAAATATATTTTTTAGGTGTTTATCCTGCTAAAATTATTCATTTATTAAAGAAAAGTTCAGCTCAGACACATATTTGCTATAATTTTTTATCAAACAATTAATTGTTTTTAAGTGTTAATCTTCTTAAAAGCCTTGCTGTGCGCTCCTGTGGCAGACATTTGCAGCAGAGCTAAACACGGTCCACATTTTGACATAGGTGCGACCTATATTCAGGAGCGACCTATATGGATTTTTTCCAATTCTTTGGCAATAATTGGACAATGCGACCTATAGTCCGAAAAATACGGTATTTTAGTTTTTACTGGTCCACCAGACTATGCTATGAAAATGTCATTTAACCAATTTAAGAAGTCTCTTGGGGTCTCTTGATGTTGAAAAATATTAGAGTTTGAGCTGTTTTAGTCAAACCTTGAAAATGATTTAATGCACATGTTCACACAATATTGTGACGTCTTGCAAAATCTGTTAGCTCTCAGTGTAGTGAATGACACTCGGCTACTGCCAAGTTAAATTTTACCTTCATATTTGTAATATTTAGTCAATATTACAAAAGCTCTTTTTGCATTGGCTATGGTTAGTTAGCTGTGGTGGCCATTTTGATATGAACTGACTCCCAAAGTGTAGATGTAATCCAATAATTACTTTTGGAGCACCCTAGAGATCACCTCTCTGCTCCACACAGAGGGCTGTGGTAGCTCGGTGGTCTATGGTTGTGCCAGGAAGGACAACCGGCATAAAAATAATGGCCAAGTCTTCGTGCAACTTAGTTCACTGTGGCAACCACTGAACAAGGGAGCAGCCGAAAGAGGGAAAAAAATCCAATAATTACTTTTGGAGAGCTTTATTAAACTTGTAGGAATACACCAACACCACAATCCAGAATCTGTTAGATACTGTGCATGTACTTGTACTCACAAGTTGTGTTCCAGTACCACAGTACTGTAATCAGTGTACAGCAGTGTGGCATTCTCCTCAAAGCTGAGCCGTCAGGTAGTGGAGGAGGAGCAATGTCAGCCGTATGGAAATTTGAGTTTATTTTAAGGCCCTGTACACACGTAGCCTGGTGTTTGAAAAACGAATATTTGCGCAAAAAAAAATCTCTGTCCATACATGTTCGAATATTTAAAATGTTTGTCTACATGTCCCGTTTTATTTCACCAGAGAGCGTTGTAAAGAATATGCTGAACCCATAGGTGGCAGTGTAGTGCTGTCACAACCCCTTCAACTCAGCCGCGACTTCCTGTTATTTATTTATTTATTTTCTTTAGTTTGTGTGGACAGACCGCAAGGTTGGACTACTATTAAATACCGTGTTGGAGTACAAAATTAATAAAACGCAGGAAGATGTCGACTGGGAATCATGTCAGAGCAGGTATGTTGACTTTTTAGCACTTTTTTTAGAGCATTATGTGACTGTCAGCGCCGCAGCAGCTGGAGGAGGTGGAGCAGAAACCTCCGGTTCTGAAGTCCACACGCAGACTCGAACGCGGAGAGTTCTCAAATCTCCACTTTGGTCGGAGTTTTGTTATTATTCGTTTATAGTTGCATCAACCGGAGTTCACGTGTGGATGAAAGGCCAAACCGCATGATAAACTGTTCGGTTTTACTGATAAACGGCTACGTGTGTGCAGGGCCTAAGTCAGGTGTCTCTTGTAAATGAGTCCCCGAGGCTCAATGGGATTAACCTGTATAAATAAATGTTGAATGAATTAAAACATTTGAGTTGGGTGTCCTGATTCACACTCCTTACCAGTTGGTGGCAATAATGGACTATAAAGTTGTTGGCGAACCACAAGTAAACCACCAGAAGAAGATTCCAAGCAGAGGAATTTCAAAACAAACAAGGATGACGGAAGTAAAGCAGACTCCAAATTATGCTCAGCAAAGTTGTCGAGAGGAACGGTTACTAGCACTTTTAACGCAGATCATTTAAGAGCTGAGTTCCAAGAGTTTAACAACAGCAACAAGAAACAGTGACATACTCTCACTGCCTTTTTACCATCAATAATGTGCTTGTTCAAAGTCAGTAATTTGCAATGCATTGTGGTCTAGATAGTTTCATGCCTACTTCCGATTCGTTGAAATACAATTTTCATATCTACTGGTATGGTATGAGGGACTGAGAGAAACGCAATTTCAATCCTGTGTATGTCCTGTACATATTGCAGTTCTGACAATAAAGTTGACTTTGACTTTTGATATGTTTCACCTGCAGTCATTCCAACACCCAGAAACATTGCATGTTGCTATCACAACATAAAACTGCTTTATAAATACATTTGTATATAAAGGTAAATAAAAGAGGAGGTGTAAGGAACAAACAAAATATAAATAGCCAGAATAGCCAATTGTACAGAAATAATCATGACCCAATTAAAGCAGGACTGATTTTACGTATGCACATTAGTGACTGCAAAAAGGTGGATTGAGCAGAAGAGAACTCTGGGAACTTATGGTTCTGAGCACGAGCTTCTCGACAATCTCACCGCTCACCAAAAAATGCTTTTTGAGAAGAATATGGCTGTTCTGCTTGGTTTGGAGAGCAAGCTCCTCTGCTTTTCAAACACATTTTCAAAGTAACTGATGAAAGTTTGAGACTCTGTATCTGACAATTACTCATACTGCATGTAAGTACTTGTACTTTAGGTGGGCGGCCATGGCGTAGTGGTAATGGCAGTCGTCCCCCGATCGGAAGGTTGGCGGTTCGAATCCCAGTTCCCCACACCATGTGTCATTGTGTCCTTGGGCAAGACACTTAACCCCGAGTTGCTCCCGGTAGGACTGGAAAGCACCTTGCATGGTAGTCTGCCACTACCGGTGTATGAATGTGTGTAGCATTCAATGTGTGTAGCACTTTGAGATTTTCACTAATGAAAAGTGCGTTATAAATTGAATTCATTATTATTATTATTAAAAAAGGCATTGGAGCATCCCTAAAAATGTGCTGAATGAGATATTTGAGATATCAGACAAACAGGGTTGACACCAAGAGTTAATGCCAAAGTTTTATGCAAATATGTCATGAGACATGTAGTGCTCAGAGTAACCATTAAGTCAAAGTCAAAGTCAACTTTATTGTCAGAACTGCAATATGTACAGGACATACACAGGATTGAAATTGCATTTCTCTCTCAGTCCCTCGGTGCAGGATTAAGGATTACTCTAAGCTACTACCACACCAAATATTAGCTCAATATCTGTCAACTCACTGCGTTGTAACCATTTGTTTTTTCTGTGGTTGATTAGCTGTGGTGGCCATCTTGAATTGGCTTGACTCTAACATGTACTAAGATGTACAGTAGATGTGTATCCAATAGTTACTTTCTGTGTTCCATTAAAATGTATCCAGTGGTTTCACAAACCAACATATGCAGGTAAAAACATTATCACCCACTTTCCTGTGTCAGAGACAGAAAGAAATCCACACCATTGACAAAAAAAACTCTGACCTTGTAGACATAGGAATCTAAACTGCCCTTCCCCCAAGCCTGAGACGCTTGTGACAGTCTATACTGGGAGAAACCTCTGTGCCAAAATCTGTCGACAGGAGATCTCATGGTTGTTCTGGTGTTATTTAAAAGAAAACTAACTCTCCCCTCTGTGCTGCTTTTAATAAAGTAAGACCAGGAGCTAATGCCACTGACATTTATGAGCAGCTACTGTTAGTTTTTATACTGAACGTAAATGGTAAATGGAGCTTACTTATATAGCGCCTTCCAGCCCCCTATGAGGGGCCCCAAAGCGCTTCACAGTACCAGCCAGCCACTCATACACACATTCATACACCGGTAGCGGTAGTCTGCCATGCAAGGTGCCAGCCAGTCCTACCGGGAGCAACTCGGGCATGCGCGTAGCCAGGGGGGGTTCGGGGGGTTCGAACGAACCGCCCACTTTGCCTATGAAGTCCCGCCTACAACTCCCGCACAACACAAGTTCTGTGTTAAGAGAGGTGGAAAGAGAAGGTATGGAGACCGCTAATGTCGAACCGGTTAACACCATAGACTTAATATGCCTGTGGTTAACACAAACTCCTTTTTTTAATCCAATAAAAGACAAACGTAAAATAAGTTCAACCAAGTGAGGATCGAACCCGAGTCGAGATAAAGTTTGGAGTGGCAACCCGACGCGCTTCCAGTGAACCACCGAGGCATGTTGCTCTTTCCAGGTCCACTTTTCCTTCAAACGAACCGCCCTCATAAAATCCTGGCTACGCCCATGCTC
>JBBPBX010011267.1:0-56304 GCA_038048925.1 Garcialebias charrua | reverse complement strand
CCAGCTCCCCGGGCGCTTTCGGGCTGCTCACTGCACCACCTGGTAGGTGGTTGGGTTAAATGCAGAGACGAATTTCGTCTGTGTATGGGAACATACGCAGATGACAGGAATAGACATTATTATTATTATTATTAAATAAACCAAAAATATTGCTGTTAATTTTTAATAATAATTTGCGCCTTTCAAAGACACCCATGGACAACTTAAACAAACACAGTTCAAATTAACAGTAACAAATTGAAATATAAAATACATAAAGATTATAAAATGCAAAATGATAAAAATACATTTAGTAGAGTTAATGATAGTCTGAAGAGATGGGTTTTCAGGGCTGTCTTGAACAGAGAAAGGGAGGTGGTGTTTCGAAGGTCTGGCGGTAGAGCATTCCAGAGGTGAGGGGCAGAGCAGGTGAAGGCCCTGCTCCCCATGGTGGAGAGGCGGGCAGAGGGTACATGGAGATGTAGCGAAGAGGAGGATCTGAGAGAGCGTGATGGGATGGAGATTTGTAGGAGGTCAGATAGATAAGGAGGGGCAAGGTTGTGGATAGATTTGAACGTGAGGAGTAGAATTTTGAAGATGATGCGTGATTTAAAAGGGGCGGCCGTGGCACAGTGGTAATGGCAGTCGACCCCCGATCGGAAGGTTGGAGGTTCAAATCCCGCGTCCGCCCACCATGTGTCGTTGTGTCCCTGGGCAAGACACTTAACCCAGAGTTGTTCCCGGTAGGTCTGGATGTCACCTTGCAAGGCAGGCTACCACTACCGGTGTATGAATGTGTGAATGAATGGGTAGATGGCTGGTAGACACTTAACCCAGAGTTGTTCCCGGTAGGTCTGGATGTCACCTTGCAAGGCAGGCTACCACTACCGGTGTATGAATGTGTGAATGAATGGGTAGATGGCTGGTATTGTAAAGCGCTTTTGGGGCTCCTCACAGGGGGCTAGAAAGCGCTATATAAATAAGCTCCATTTACCATCCATTTACCATTTACGGTAACCGGGAGCCAGTGGAGCTGCTGCAGGACAGGAGTGATGTGGTTATAGGAGGAGGTTTGAGTGATGACACGGGCAGCTGAGTTCTGGACCATCTGTAACTTGTGGAGGGATTTGTTGGGGAGGCCATAGAGAAGGGAGTTGCAGTAATCGATACGGGAAGTCACAAGGCCGTGCACCAGGATGGCTGTGGAGCGGGGTGTGAGAGAAGGACGGAGAGGGTTAATATTCCACCCATCCATTCATTTTCGTCCGCTTATCGGGTCGGGTCGCGGGGGTAGCAGCCTAAGTAGGGAGGCCCAGACTTCCCTCTCCCCAGCCACTTGGAGCAGCTCCTCTGGGGGAATCCCAAGGCGTTCCCAGGCCAGCCGAGAAACATAGTCCCTCCAGCGTGTCCTGGGTCTTCCTCTGGGCCTCCTCCCGGTGGGACATGCCCGGAACACCTCACCAGGGAGGCGTCCAGGAGGCATCCTAACCAGATGCCCGAGCCACCTCAACTGGCTCCTCTCGATGTGGAGAAGCAGCGGCTCTACTCCGAGTCCCTCCCGGATGACTGAGCTTCTCACCCTATCTCTAAGGGAGAGTCCAGACACCCTGCGGAGAAAACTCATTTCAGCCGCTTGTATCCGAGATCTCGTTCTTTCGGTCACAACCCAAAGCTCATGACCATAGATGAGGGTGGGAACGTAGATCGATCGGTAAATTGAGAGCTTTGCCTTTTGACTCAGCTCTCTCTTCACCACGACAGACCGGTACAGCGCCCGCTTCACTGCGGACGCTGCACCTATCCGCCTATCGATCTCACGCTCCAGTTTTCCCTCATTCGTGAACAAGACCCCGAGATACTTAACACCACTTGGGGCAGGACCTCCTCCCCGACCCGGAGAAGGCATGCTACCCTTTTCCGGCTCGGTTAATATTACGGAGGTGGAAATAGGCAGACCGAGTAACATTGTTGATGTGTGAGGTGAAGGAGAGAGTGGTGTCGAGGATGACACAGAGGCTCTTGACCTGAGGGGAGGGGGATAGCAGAGAGTTAAGGGGTTCGAGAAGATGTTCTGATTTTGAAATACTGTAGAGTTTTTGGTACCAACAAGAATGATTTCTGTTTTGTTACTGTTTAGTTGAAGGAAATTGTTAGAAAACCAGTGATTTAGCTCATTGAGACAGTCGGTGAGGATGGAAGGTGAAGTTTGGTTTTGTTGACAAGTAGAGCTGTGTGTCATCAGCATAATAGTGGAAATGGATGCCGTATTTGCGGAAGATGTGACCTAAAGGAAGGAGGTAAATAATGAAGAGGAGGGGTCTGAGGACAGAGCCTTGGGGGACACCCGTGGAGACAGGGGAAGACTGTAAAGTTACACAGTCAAAAACCGTTCCCAAACGGCACACCATTCGAGCTAGTGATGTTTTCACAAATACAATTAACAACAAAAAAAAACAGAAATTAAATCTAGGTTCATATTTGTGTGCCTTCAAAACTTGGTTTTTCGAAGGAGCCCAGCAGAACCTTTACGTTTCTCAGCAGTGATTTTTAATTCTGACCCAAACTCCATTAACTTTATTTTACACTTACTAGTGCATAAAATCTGGCACCACGATCCAGATACTGTAGATTTATACCCACTAAACAGATGTCGAATGGCTGTGCAGATCATGTCTATATTGAGTCTGTCAGTCAAAGACCAATTCTGGACGTCTCCACAACGTGCAAACAAGGTCCACTATTTGGACGTCTAACCATGACCTCACTTGTACGTCAATATAGAGTGCAATGTTTGAACGTCAGACTTGGAGGTCATGTAGACAGACAGGTGGGCCTTAAGTGAATATAATTAATCATAAAAGAGTAACTGTGCAGTTACTCTTTTATGATTATAAATTTGCATGACTTGGTTCATAAACCAACTGTTGCTATTTTCTACATTCATTTCTCTTCGAGCTACTTATTATGTTAATCCAATAAAGAGGATAAAGGAAAAATGTAATGAGTGGCGATTTATTTGTAAACCTTAGTCCAACTGTTTCTAGTGGGTGAAGGACCAGTTTCCTGTTGCACAATGGGTGGTCAAATACAGTATACTGTTTCCCAGTAATTGATTCCCAAGAATGGTGTTCAGCCCTAGTTTTGGTCCTTTACATCTGATATATATATATTTTTTTTAAATAAAGTTTATTCATTTTATAAGAATAAAATACAACAAATAACATAAATATATGAAAATGAAAAGAAAAAAAACATAAAATGAAAGGTAGCAGATGAAGAAAATATCTTGTTAAATCTGCTCCTTTTTTCATCTAATACAAACTAAGTGCTCTATAATAACTAAATAAGTAAACAACTCGTTTAACCAAAAATTATATATATACTCAATACAGTCATTTATATTTGTTCAACAAATCAACTTTAACACGTTTCTTAAAGACAGGAATCGATTTGGCTTCCTTAAAATCAGACTTTAAATTATTCCACATTCCAACACCCTGTATCACAGTAGATCTTCCCTTCAAACTTGTTCTGAATTTCTGTTTGACAAAAATATCTTTTCCCTTGAGATTATAGTTGCTAGCTCTTTTGACAAAGTACATTATTCTGATTTCTGGCTTCAGGCTTGATGCATATTGATGCTTACAATGTTAATGGACCTTTATACAAATGTAATTACCAATCAGTTTTAATGGTATTTAACTTTGTGAGAGAGAAATGTCCTTAACATGCAACTACTGCAGAGCACAGCTGACAAAGGAAGATATGAACACTGTTGGACCTATGTAACCACAGTGCATCGCACAGTGGTGCTGCCAGTGAGCATGCAGCTGTTGCGGAAATACAGCCCCATACTTGCAGAGAACATCCTGCGCAGCTCTTCCATGATGACTGTTGTGAAAAAAACAAAAAGATTTCCAAAACGCACCAAGGTGTAGTTCATCAGATTTATTTTCAAAGCTTTGGACAACAGTCCAACACCGACAGAACATGCAATTACAACATTACACTGTATAATCATCAGTGCTCTCATCCGTGTGAAACCCTGATCTAACTTCCTGAACCGGACAAGTTAGTTTTATAGAACAACCTCCAGCCCAGGCCTCAGCTCCTCTCCTCCATGTCCGAGCCGTCATCCAAGGGAACGCTGCAGGCATGAAGGAGTGAAGGACTCTGCTGAAGACACGTCACCACATCATATCAATATCAGTCAGCCCTAGAGGACATCAAAAACAACCAGTTCTTTCTGTTCCTCACTGACTGGTCACAGTAAGAGTGATGATCACATGATGGGACCATTTATCATTCACAATCACAGTCAGTAACTAGAGCAGAGTCTAATGACTTTGATTAAGCAGAATCAGATGACACATGATGAATGCATGAAATACACATCGACTCAACAAAGACCACATCTAAGCAGAAGGTGGGGGGACCTGTGTCACTCTGGGAGTTTGGCTCTTCCTGTTTTCCAGCTCATCTCACTGATCCAGGACTTGGTGCATTCTGTTTCTCTTTCAGTTAATGATGTGTTTCCACCTACACATACGAGGAACGCTCATTAGCTCCCGTTTGGCAGAGCAGGTGCTAATGAGCATCTTATAATCCTATGTACCGGTAATGATCATTATGTGGGATTAACATAATTCACCTAATTTTAATCCTACACTTTGTGCCAGCGTACCAAGAACTGTTGTCTGCCACACATGGAAGCATTCTCACCAGTTTGTACTAAACCGTATTTGAGTAAAATAAACATCATGCCATAGACCCATTTTAATGGCAGATGTTTGCTCTTGAAATTGACAATCTCAGGCGTAACACTGACAGCTGCATTCCACTTTTGCACCTGTGCATGCTGGTTAACCGTGAAATGTGCAAACAGCCAGCATGAATCATTTTGAGTGCACTGCGACCATGTCTCCACTTAGCGTGTGGTAAACTTGCACAGACAACGGATATTTTGGGGCGTCACTCAAGCCACACTCTTAACCTCAAACTACAGTACATTTAAAAACCAAAACGTGTGAGCGTTAGTGAGTTGACCCCTTTATTCAGAAAAACAAAAAGCATGGCAAACCAGTCAATGTTAGCCTGGTTAAAACCACACCCTGTCCTTCACTTCGCTTCAGACTAGGGTCTGGACTTTCTCCATAGAGAAACGATTTCTCCTGGAGATTTTTGAATGGACCAATCAGAGAACAGAAGGCGGAGTTTTGTTAGTTTAGCCTGGCGAGGTCCAGGCTATTCAGATAAATAGCTCAGAAACCACTCGGTGGATATTTTTTATGCTACCAGTGTGTAATTATATGGCTCTAATTTACTGACTGTTGGCCTGGATGAAACATTTGAGATAAAATTCGATTTTTTATCATTTATTTTCGTAGCGCACCCGAGGCTGTTTGGAAAATGTCAAACCGAAACTATTTAAATCCAGCAGATTTGACCATTTCGTGAATTGATTTAGGAACTGTTAAGCTCAGGAACACTTCTGATATAACGTCAGCTAAGAAATATATTTTTTATCAGCAGAGAAATAATAGTTTTTTACCTTGTTTTATTGAAAATTCCTTCGTGGCGGCAGCCATTTTGAATGACGACGTCAGTCGACATCGTTCAAAACTCCGCCTTCTGCTCTCTGATTGCTCAGGAACACTTCTGATATAACGTCAGCTAAGAAATATATTTTTCTCAGCAGAGAAATAATAGTTTTTTACCTTGTTTTATTGAAAATTCCTTCGTGGCGGCAGCCATTTTGAATGACGACGTCAGTCGACGTCGTTCAAAACTCCGCCTTCTGTTCTCTGATTGGTCCGAACAAAAATCTACCGGAGAAATCCTTGTGGATGGGGGAAGTCCCAGACTGTGCAGTGAAGGGAAATGAGAATTGAGCGGAGCTGTGCAGGAAGGCGAGGGCCAGGCTAAGTCAATGTAGGCCAATGACTGTTTCATCCCCACCCTCCTTTCTGACCGGTTTTATTTTTGAAAATCAGGAACAAGTTGACGTTATCTTGCTCACACTTGTATAATACAAAGACGCATTATTCTGATTTCTGGCTTCAGGCTTGATGCATATTGATGCTTACAATGTTATCTAGCAAAAACAGAAGTACAGAGCAGTACTTCATGAAGTGTTTCTGTGAAATCTGTCAGGTGGCTGATGTGATCAGCAGGCAGACGACCGAACAACAGAAACCACAAACTGGGCCGGCTGCTTTAGTTTTCATTTCCCGACATCAATAGGCAACATTATACCATCTGCTCTTTGACACACTTTTTAAATTTAAACTTACAGTTGTCCCTCTCTACTTCACAGTTCAACTTTCATGGACTCGTAATATTGTGGTTTGTCAACGCACATTAACATATATATTTTTTTATTGTACAGAACAGATTGTCAACTTTAATATTACTCATGATTCAGACAGTACTGGACACTGTACAGTAAAAAGTAAAAAATAAATAAAACACTTTGGACAGGCGACACCATTTTGTAGTTTTCTCTCAATAAGCCTATACTGTACTGTAGTCCTGCTCATAATGACTGCATTTCCCAGAAGCCCTGTGTCCTGCTGAAAAACTGGAGGGAAAGTTTTGATTTGATCGGAAAACGGTTGGCATTTATTAGCGACTTCTGCGCCCAGCGAATGCAGAGCTGCACGGAACCCACCAAACCGAACCAGAACCAAACCTAGAGTCCAGACCAATCTGTGAATCCTGAGAACTGCCAGCCCACGAGGACTTCTGAACGGGACAATGCTGGTCAGTAAAATTTAGTAGCTACATACAAGAAGGTTGTTAAATTAGTAGATTTAAGAGTTTAGAACATTGATTGTGGCTTTGTTGCTGCAGGGTACGTCTGCAGAAACAGAACCGAGTCGGACTGAAACAGAGAGCTGTTGCTGTGTTCTGCAGAGTTTGTAAGTAAAATTTAGTAGCTACACATACAGTACTGTACCGTACATGTTTGTTTGTTTGTTTATTCATTCATTTCAATTAAAACAATACATATTCAAAACAATAAAATAAAATAACTATAAAATGAAAGGCAGCAGAAGAAGAATAAATTCTTATCATTTCTGCCCCTTCTTAACTATATCAAATCAAAACAATCAATTCAAAAAATACATAATACAATAAACCACAAAATTATCACAATTTTTCAATATAATTTCTAAATATCAGCAAAACTTATATATATCTCATCAGCAAAACATTCTTTATCTTTTTTTTGAATACAACTAATGATTTCTCCTTTTTTACATCATCGTCCAAACTATTCCATAAACTAATTCCCTTCATTAACGTAGACCTACCCTTTAAACTTGTTCTATACCTCTTCTTTACAAAAATATCTGTTCCCTTTAAATTATAACAACTATTTCTTTTAACAAAATTCACTTGTATGTTTGACGGTAAATTTTGATTCTGAGCCCTGTACATCAGCAATAGAACATTGTAATCCACCAAATCAAAAAACTTAAGAATTTTCAGTTGATAAAACAAAATACTTGAAGGATGACGATAATGCTTTCTTGAGATCACTCTTATTACTCTTTTTTGTAAAATAAAAATAGGCTTGGTTGTTGTTTTACAAGCTGTACCCCAGATACCAACACAATAAATCAGATGTGGCACAACAATCGTATTGTACAGCAAACACAATGCCTTGTCAGTCAAAAATTCCCATACTTTATACAGCACTGCCATAGATTTAGAGATTTTAGTTCTTACAACATTGATATGTTTTTTCCATGTCAATTTATCATCAATAATCACTCCCAAGAACTTTACTTCACTCACTCTACGTATCTCCACATCATCAATTTTGAATAGAAAATCTACAGTTGGCTTTTTTTTACTAAATATCATATAGTTAGTTTTTTCAATGTTCAATGATAATTTATTTAATTTAAACCAAGTTTGAATTTTTGCAAACTCTAACCTCATTAATTCGAACATATGATTCAGGTCTTTACCAGAACAAAGGAAAGTAGTATCGTCTGCAAATAAAACACACTTAAGGATACTAGACACCTTAACATACAATATGAACAGCTTTGGCCCAAGAACTGAACCCTGCGGTACTCCACATGACACATTGGATAGATGAGATCTAATATCTTCGATCTGTACAAACTGTTTTCTATCTTTTAAGTAACTAGATATCCACTGTATGGCTTGACCTCTAATACCATATTGTTTCAATTTTTCAATCAAAATAGTATGATCAATGGTGTCAAAAGCCTTTTTTAAATCAACAAATAGACTAACACAATATTTCTTCTCATCTATCGCTGTAGTAACCTGTTCCATCAAGTCCATAAGAGCCAGGCATGTTGAATTATTCGATCTGAACCCATACTGATCACTACTCAAGATATTATGTTTACCAATAAAATTGTCCAGTCTGGACACAAATAATTTCTCAAGAATTTTGGAGAACTGTGGCAACAGCGATACAGGTCTATAATTATTGAATAAACATTTCTCACCATTTTTAAAAATTGGAATCACCTTAGCAATTTTCATTCGTTCAGGGAATATGCCTTTAGAAAATGATAGATTACAGATATATGTAAATGGCTCTATAACGTAACTTATTATCTCTTTCACAACCTTCATATCCATTCCTTCACAATCTTTGGATCTTTTATCCGCAAATTGTCCCACTACCTTCATTATTTCTTCCTTGCTAGTTCCAATCAGAAACATACTATTTGCACAACTGCTGATCAAATAATTCACATTTTTATCCACTTTAGGAATTGACTTTGCAAGATTTGATCCCACATTTGCAAAGTAATTATTAAATCCATTTACAATTTCCGTATCATCATAAATTTCCACATTGTTTTGTATAAAATGTTGTGGCAATCCCATATTACCCTTATGTTTGCTTAATACATTGTTGATTACTCGCCATGTTGCCCTCATATCTCCACTGCATTTATGTAATAGTTGACTATAATATTCCCGTTTCTGTTTCCTAATAATCCCTACCAATTTATTTTTGTACTTTTTGTATTTTTCTTCAGCATCTGATGTTCTGGATTTCAAGAAACATGTATAAAGATGATTCTTTTTTCTACATGCGTTCTTCAATCCACTTGTCATCCAAGGATGATCAACTTTTTTATCCTTTGTGTATATTTTTTGAACACAATGTTTTTTGAATAAAACTTCAAGGATCCTCATAAATTCATCATAAGATTTGTTTACATCATCAACATATACTTCATCCCATTTTTGTACGTCTAAATCTTCTTTGAATTTATCCAATGCTTTTTTTGATGTGTTTATTATCGTATTTATTTTTTTTGTTTTATTTGGTATGCTTTCATCACTTTTATAAATTGAGAAGATAGGTAAATGATCACTGATATCCATCATCATTATACCACTTATCGCCATCTGTTATGTTAGTAAATATATTGTCAATTAATGTAGCACTTTGAGATGTTATTCTTGTCGGATTCGATATTAATGGATATAAATTTAAACTAGTCATTGAGTTCATATACTAATAAATAAATAAATAAATGTCACATTTTTGTCATCTGTGTATGTTTCCCATACAAGACGAAATTCGTCTCTGCATTTAACCCAACCACCACCTCGAATCTGTCATGTTTAAATCAATATTGAAATCTCCACATAAGAAAACTTGTTTATTTCTGCTTTTAATTAATAACTCTAATATTTTATCAGTAAATGTCTCTATCTTTGAACATGGTGATCGATAAACACAACTTATTATTATATTTTTTCCATTTTTGTTTATCATTTCCACTGTAATCATTTCCATCATATTATCAACGACCATTGACATTTCTTCAATGAACTTACATCTTATATCCTTATTTATAAATAAAGCCACTCCTCCTCCTTTTTTTCGTCATTAAGCCATGTCTCAGATAGTGCTATTATTTTAGAAGTGTTTTTTATGTTTTGGAGATGGTTTAGCATGTTATCTGCCGGTATATTTGCATTTAAACTTCTACAATTCAAGTGAATAATAGAAAGATCTTCATCTGTCATGTTAACATCCTTAAACTGTTCTTCATTATAATATTTACTGTCTTTTTTATGTTGTTATAATGACATATGTTTAACAGTGTAGAACATTGCAAGAGTGTAGGAAGGGTTTCTAAAGCCTTAAAATATATACAAATACTGTACTAAAATAAATACAACATCACTACTTCAAGGATTTTAACTTATTGCGGGAGGTCCGGAATGTAACCCCTGCAATAAACGAGGGACTACTGTATCTTAACAGTGGTTACAAAATAGTTAACTGTTACAAAAGTAAGATGTTAAAAATAAGTTTTAGTTGTATGTAAATTTATACTTTCTCATGGTCTGATAAATAATATTAATATTCCTACCAACCACCCAAAAAATTAAGACCAAAAAAATAAATGTTATGGTCAAATTAAACTAGCAAAAATGTAGCACAAAGTTAGCATAGCATCAATTTAGAAGGGAAACAGTTGGGGAGACCGCAAATTTATAGAAACACATCTTACAATTTGTCATATTTTGTTTAAATTTTATTAAAATTGTCATTTTACATTTCTTACAGGTTTTTGTCTGAGTCATGATTCAGCAATTTAATTGGGGAGCTAGGGCCACTTGTGTTGCTAACTCTTAATGACTTCACTGTACACCCCCGTGGTTCTGTCCCACATTAAAAATAAGCAAATTCTACTTAATATATATATACGTTTTTATTACGCTCAATTTAAATTAATGTTTGTCTAGTGAAATGGTTACGGTAATCTGTTGTTCCCAGGCTCCTGTGCTCCCTGGTGACGTCCAACACACACACACACACACGAAAAACATGTTTTCAACTCTACAGCTTATATTCACTTAATAACAGGAAACTGGGAACACAAGAGGATTAATTTTAGAGTTGAACCCTGCCCCCAAGTCAAATAGAAAGACAAGCGCTGGCTTTATGATGTTTATATAGCTGCTCTAAAGCAATCCTTCTACAAACTGCAGCCACTGAGCTGTGGAACGTTTGAAACTTCCCATGTACCGGTACTTCTGATAGTCTAATTAAAGTAAACCAGATATATATTTTTTCCCCCCAATAAGCTGAAAAGTGAGATGGCAGCAGGTCGAGAGGTTCCAGTCTGCTGAAAAGCTTCTAGACATGCTTCGTGCTCACACCACGTTAAGTTTTAGATGTGAGCATTCATAAAGAGAAGTGCAGATCAGAGTCTGGTTCCTGCGAGCTGCTCTCAGACTACATTCACAGCTGAGACCATGTGATCGTTTCAGCCTGCCGCGTGACTAAACTTCACGGTTTCCGTGCCATAACTTTTATACTCTGAAACGGCGCGGCAGATCCCCCGAAACGAACCATTTCTGTCAGCGTGAATGTGTCCGTTGTGACATCTTCTACTGGACTGAGCATTTCTTGAGTTTCCACCGCCTTGATTTTTTCTCCGGAGGAAGCTTCTCCATCACCAACGCTTTCACCTGATGACAGAAACACAGAAACAAGACTTTGTTCTTGATTTATTTTAATATTCCTGTTTATTAACTTCACACTCATTTCTTCCTGAACAACCAGCGGCAGTGATGCCAGAACAAACAAAAACTAATTATGTGTAAATATTGTGACGCTGTCAGTGAACCTGAAATATCAATAGCTGGTCGTGCAAGATTTTCCTTAATGTTTTAAATATCCAGTAAGTTATAACACAAACCTGCTCCGCATCAAGAAACTCTTTGGACTCCAGCTTAGAAAAGACGAGTTCATCGCCCACAGAAACTTCAAAGCTGTCTGTTTTAGATGAAAATATAAAAAAAATTGTAACTGAAGTCATGTCTGACCGTTACAAACGTGTACCACAGTCAAATTTTTTTTTGAGACGTCACCGATTCATTTCTGCATTTTACTATCAATATTAAAATAAAGACATCTGTTGTCCAGTTTACACCAAACATTTCTGTTTGGGTAGAAAAAGAAGCAGACCTGGTCTTCCTGTGACTCCAGTTACCTTCACATTGGGTAACTGTCTGAGGACACCGGCTAGTTCCTGGTAGCGGAACGCATAACTTCAGTCTTTACTGCAAAATGAAACAGAAAACAAATCAATATAAACTAGTGAAACTTCATTTCCTGCGAAAATGCAGTGCAAATGTTTATTGAAGAACTTGCTGAAAAACAGCTGAAAAAACAAAGCAAACGTAGCTGAAGATGTAGAACAAGTGTAAACCAACAGGAGAAAGCAGAAAGAACACAAAAGTTAAAAGGAGAGCAAAAATAATGTGGAATTAGCTGAAAAGGTAAATATTTGCATAAAAACAGCTAAATAGTAGCTGAAATAACTGATACAAGCAGAAACACATGTAAGCTGAAAGGAGCATAACAAGCTGAAATGAGCAGAACTAATTTAATTAGGCTGAAAGTAGCATACATTTCCATGAAAAGCTAGAATTGATCTGAAAACAGCTGAAATTAGCTAAAATATGCTGAAAATCTAGCTAAATAGGTAGAACAATTTTTTAAAATTTCCTTTTATAGATGCCCTCCCTTCTCACCTTACAGCCATCCTCTTCACACCATTATGATTTTTTTTAAATAGGATGGAAAGAAAGGAAAGATGGAAAGTAAGACTACAAAATATAATAAATATACACAAAGAAAGCACAAGGCAAATACAAGGTAAATGAGCAGAATACAGCAGAAAGAACACGTTTGCCCAGTTAGGCTGGAAGAAGCAGAGATGAACACCAAAAATGGAAATTACCTAATAATAATAAAAATAATAAAAACACAGCTGAAATTTGCATAAAACAGCTGAAAAGTAGATAAAATTGCAAAAAGAAACAAATTACCAGAAGGAAGTGGAGAGAGCACATTTTTGCTGAATTTGGTTGAAATGAGTGCAACAAAAGTGGAATTATGGTAGCTGAAAAAGCTAAAACTAGTATGAAAACAGCTAAATAGTAGCTGAAATAGCAGAAAAAGTTGAAAGTTGTATAAATAAGCTGAAAGGAGCATAACAAGCTGAAATTAACAGAAATAATTTATAAGAAGCACAAAAATGTTGTAGTTAGCAGAAAGTAGGGGTGCACCGATTTCAATTTTCTGGCCGATTACCGATTTTTAGAAAGTCTGACCTGCCGATTCCGATTTTGGCCGATACCGATTTTAAGGTGTTAAAAGGTCAAAATGCACCCTAAATTTTCAGGATTTTCCAACCTTTGCTGAGGCAGATAAAATTGGTAGATAAAGATCGGCCGATCACCGATCTCCCCAAATTAAGGAAATCGGAGCCGATCGATCGGCCGGCCGATTTATCGGTGCATCCCTAGCAGAAAGGAGCACAAAACAGCTGGAAAAAACAGTTGAAATTAGTTGAAAGTACCATAGTTGGGAAAAAATATTAAATTTGCACAAGGAAGAAGCTGAACTAGAACTAGAGCAAAATCTGAAAGGAGCAGTAAAAAATGACAATAAAGATTCTCTGACTCTGAAAAGATTTGAAGGCTGTACAATGAGCTCAGTTCCTTTTCTATGAGGAAAAATTGACAGAAAAAGCTAAATATTTCAAAAAGCTAAAGTTGCACCAATACCAAAAGTTCTCCTGAAAACAGCTGAACGTTTTCACATAAGATTTGTTGAGATAGCACAAAAATCGTGGATCAAATGCCGAAAAATGTACGGAAGGAAAATGGATCACAACAGTGTGAATGCTTCATAAGCGTTCACACTTCAGAGTTACGGTAAACTCTAGGTGACATTTTGTTGCTGAAAGGAACACGGATATTTAAATGCATCAATAAGAGGAACAGGACAAACCTACCAGTACTCGACGGTGATCGTGGTCATGGTTTCACAGCTGCCTCGTGAGCCGGTCGGGAAGCTGTAACCTCTCTGAGCTCAGCTGAGAGAAATGAGATGCTCAGTCAGAATTTCACTTTGTTAGTGAGTTAGCCACACCCAGAGGGAGTTTGGAAAGCTGCTCGCTTCATAGACACCCCCCCCAAACACACACACACACATTTACTGACAAGACAGTTTCAGTCCTGGCTGGATTTTGACTGACATCCTGCGAGCGAAGGTGCAAATCCTGCCCTACATGTTCACTGCTCACCTGCAGGACTTCCTCTTCACACAGGTGAAGATCGAGGCTCTGTTCACTCAGCGTGGATCCAAACAGAACCACTGTCTCCTCCTGCAGAACACTGAGCTGGAGTGTCCCTTCAGGAGAACCACACAGCTCTGAAAGCGCACAACGAAATGTAAAACTGATATTTACATGCATGAAAATGGGTAAACAAATGTCTTACAGCTGATGCTACATTCAGATTTACCTCAGACAAGCTGAAAAAAAACCCCCCAAAAAACAAGCAACATTAAAGTTTTACGTTTTATTCGTTTAAAATGATGTTCAGTACAAAATGTATACAGTAATACCCTTATGTTGTGAGTTTCCCCTGAATAAAAATCCAATCTGTTCAGTTCGCGCCACGTTAAGTAGCGAGAAGATACATTAGACTGGAGTTTGCTCAAACAGCTGATGACAAAGATAAAGCAATAGTACCTTTGTAACAAGAAAAACCATCAGCCATATTCTGCTGGACACATTTTCAATACAATAAAATTACACATTTACGTATCTGTAAAAGCTGCATTGCGATCTGCCCATATTTTACAAGATTTTTAAATTCATGGATTTCTTTTCTTTAGCTAAAAGACAAAAAGTGAAGATACAGTTTTGTTTACATGTAAAAAAAAAAAGAAAAGAAAAGAAAGCTCTGGTGTCAAACTGCATTGCTGCAACACCAACAAAGCACTGCGATTGTGTTTTTCTTTTTTTCTTTATTTGGTACAACAAGGCAACATTTCAAACTTTAAAATAAATAAACCTTCTATAGTGACACAGTACCTGCTCATATATCCAGTTAATCTACATATATATATTTATATATGCGTTCATAAACTTGTATAAAAATGTTTTAAAAACCTCTTCCCTCCCAAAGTTTGTTCTGAAAAGAAAAAGGTTGGTTTGCGTTCAACAGTGATATAGTGGAACAAACAAAACACGACAGTCTGCGCACTCTGGTTTCCATGGAAACATGTTGGCGACGGACCAAAGCACTCACTCTCTCACACACACACACAGTCTCTGATCACAGCATCAGTTTCATTGATGGGCGGGGCTCTTTGGCTCCGCCCCCTGGGTTCGGAGGGTCCTCATGGGGAAACGCCACCTTGTCAGGTGTGTACTCGTTCCTCTTCAAATCTGACAGACAGGAAATAAATGAAACAGGATGTATAACTCTTTATCACGCTGGAATGAAATATGGTGCTTTTATAATATTAACAAGACTTTTTTTTGTTTGTTTGTGCTCGATGAAGGAGCGCACATTTATAAAATATGTTGACAGAACAAATACACTCCTTAACATTCACACAAGCAGCTCTGGTGTCAGGAAATTTTTAAAAAGTATCTTAAATGTTACGATTGAACTCCTGCGTTTGTGTTTTCGGTTTTAGATAAACCTCCAGATTTAATTATAACTAGAGAAATTGCATTTCTTGCGAAAATGCAGTGTGAATGCTTATTGCTGGAGTAGTTGCAGAAAAACAGCTGAAATTAGCTAAAAACATGCTGAATTGTAGCTGAAGTGAAAGAACAGACTTAAATTAGCAGAAGAAAAAACATATTTCCTGAATTAGGTTTAAATAAGCAGAAATTAGCATAAAAATTAGGAAGTTAGCTTTTAAAAAAAAGAAGAAACTGAAATGAGCAAAAAAACAAACAAAAAACAGCTGAAAAGGCAGAAAGACGCTTAAACTACCAGAAGGAAGCAGAAATAATTGAAATAAGCAACAACAAAAAAAGCAACAAAAAAAAAGGTGGAATTAGCTGAAAAATTCAATGTGAATAAACAGCTAAATAGTAGCCAAAATAGCAGAAAATGCTGAAACTAGTAGAAATAAGCTGAAAGCAGTACAATAAACAAAAATTAGCAAAGAGGTTAATTAGGCTGAAAGGAGCAGAAATTACCATGAAAAACTTGAATTTATCTGAAAACGGCTGAAATTAGCAATAAAAAAAAAAAGATAAAAAGCTAGCTGAAATTGTAGAAGATGCTTCAAGCAAAAGAAAACAGAAAGAACATGTTTGCCCACTTAGGCTCACAGAAGCAGAAATGAGCATAAAAAGGTGGAAATGGAAATTTGAGAAAAGCTGAAATTAGAAAAGAAACTGTTGAAAAGTAGCTAAAAAAGGCAGAAAGAAGCTGAAATTACAAGGAAGTGGAGAGAGCACATTTTTTGTTGAATTACCGTATTTTCCGAAATATAGGGCGTGGCTTTTTGCCTAATTTGCATTCCCTGCGACCTATAGAGAGGTGAGACCTATTTATAGATTTTTTTCCCATATTTTTAGACCAATTTTTGGCTCAGATGTGACCGTTTTTCATTTTGGCAGAAAATGGTGCAGTACCACTTTTGTCCGCTAGGGGGACACTTCCAGAGAGTCCACCGACCGTTTCCAGCTCATGTGTCCGAAAAAAAGCCTCCTCTGCTCGGACTGACTCTGTCGCTGTCCGGCCTCCTGCTCTGGAGGTAACTACTGTTAGCTCTGTGTTTGTTAGCTGTGTTTGTTAGCTGTTTGTTAGCAAGATAAGTCAAGAACCACTCGGCGGATTTTTATGAAACTTGCAGAATGTAATCACTGTATGGACATTTACAAGTGACTAGCTTTATGAGATGTTTGAGATTTCCATCCATCCATCCATCCATTTTCTTCCGCTTATCCGGGGTCGGGTCGCGGGGGTAGCAGCCTAAGTAGGGAGGCCCAGACTTCCCTCTCCCCAGCCACTTGGAGCAGCTCCTCTGGGGGAATCCCAAGGCGTTCCCAGGCCAGCCGAGAAACATAGTCCCTCCAGCGTGTCCTGGGTCTTCCT
Source organism: Garcialebias charrua (assembly GCA_038048925.1). Classification (NCBI taxonomy): domain Eukaryota; kingdom Metazoa; phylum Chordata; class Actinopteri; order Cyprinodontiformes; family Rivulidae; genus Garcialebias; species Garcialebias charrua. Next base: position 39,378 of record JBBPBX010011267.1, on the reverse strand, counting down.
CTGGGTCTCCTCCCGGTGGGACATGCCCGGAACACCTCACCAGGGAGGCGTCCAGGAGGCATCCTAACCAGATGCCCGAGCCACCTCAACTGGCTCCTCTCGATGTGGAGAAGCAGCGGCTCTACTCCGAGTCCCTCCCGGATGACCGAGCTTAGAGATGTTTGAGATTTTAAAAAAACAATATTTTAGCTTTGTTGTTAGCGGTTAGCTACCGTAAACAGATACCTACTATTTAGATAAATAGCTCATAAACCACTCGGTGGATATTTTTTCTGCTCCCAGAGTGTAATTATATGGCTTTAATTTACAAACTGTTGCCCTGTACTAAACATTTGAGATAAAATTCGATTTTTTATTCGTTGTTTTAGACGGAATCGTCTCGTGTTAGCTTTCGTTTTATTTCCGTTTATAAAGTTATAAATAGCTCATAAACCACTCGGATATTTTTTCTGCTCTCAGAGTGTAATTATATGGCTTTAATTTACAAACTGTTGCCCTGTATGAAACATTTGAGATAAAATTCGATTTTTTATTAGTTGTTTTAGACGGAATCGTCTCGTGTTAGCTTCCGTTTTATTTCCGTGTATATTTTAGCAAATAGCTAATAAACCACTCGGCTAATAAACCACTAACCCTTGTGCTATAATGTCAGCTATAATTTTTAGCAAACAAATAATTGTTTTTACCGTGTTAATCTTCTTAAAAGCCTTGCTTTGCGCTCCTGTGGCAGACATTTGCAACAGAGCTAAACACTCAGTCCATATTTCCGGGTTGTCTCAGCGGCGCCGGTGACGCGTCACGTCAGCGGTGGATGACGCGTTACGTCGGCGGTGACGTAGGTGCGACTTATATTTAGATGCAATCTATTTATGGATTTTTCCAATTTTTTGGCAATAATTGGACAATGCGACCTATATTCCGGTGCAACCTATAACCCGGAAAATACGGTAGGTTGAAAAGAGTTTAAAGGAGTGCAAAAAACGTGGAATTAGTTGAAAAAGCTAACATTATCATAAAAACAGCTAGACAGTAGCTGAAATAACAAAATAATAAAGCTGAAAGTTGCATAAATAAGCTGAAAGGAGCATAACACACTGTTCCTTCAGTGAGGACTGAACTTGGCAAAAGGTCTTCTCTTACTCCGCTCCCATTTCCTGGAATACCTTGCAAAAAAGATCTGAAGCTCTCAACCTTGACCTCCCTGAGTAGCTTCAAACATCTGCTAAATTCCTGGGAAAAACCAATGCAGACATGTTCTTGTTTTTAGTTTTCTACATCGCCTTACATCTAGCTGGTTTTTTTTTTTCTCCTTACATTTTTTAAAATAAACAAAGTTCATGCTCAGTCATCCAGGTATCAAATCAGTCGGATCATCTGGAGAGTTTATTTTTTATAGAGCCGTTTCTCCTCTATCCGGAGGGCTTCATCAGTCAGAGGAGTTCCAGTAAACGGTTTCCCCACCAAGCAGTAAACTCCTTAAGTGGACCAACGCCTGGGAGGAGTCGACAAGGAACAGGACGGCCCCCAGAAACCATCTTGGCTCCAGCAAACTGGTTGGTCCACTGAAGGTGTTTACTGCTTGGTGGGGAAACAGTTTAATGGAACTCCTCTGACTGATGAAGCCCTCCGGATAGAGGCGAAACGGCTCTATAAAAAAGAAACTGTCCAGATGACCTGACTGAGAATTATTAGATTTTTTTAAATATCATTTTATTTTCACTTGTTATCAATTTGTATGCATCAGTTTATGATCGTCTATTGTTTGTCTTTGTTGTCCACTGTTGTCATCACTCTGTTCAAATCAGGTCTCTCTTGTAAATGAGTCACCAAGGCTCAATGGGATTAAGCTGTATAAATAAAGGTCGAATGAATGGGGGAAAAAAAATGAAATTAGCAGAAAGTTAGAAGAAGCACAAAACAGCTGAAAAACAGCTGAAATTAGCTTAAAGTAGCTGGAAAAAGTTTAAATTGCCCACAGAAGCTGAAAGAAGCTGACGCATGAAGTGTGAAAGGAGCAGTTAAAGGTTGTAAATAGACCTAAAGATTTGAAGGATGTAAAATGAGCTCAACTCATTTTATATGAGGGAAAAAAGTGTCGGAAAAGGCTAAATATTTGAACAGCCTGTCCTCGTCAAATCCATTTATAACAGAGGTAAAGTAAACGCACATTGTGGCGTTGCATCATTCAAAGTCTGAACACTAAAATCTGTACAACAGTTGGGTTTTCATCTGACGTTTGATGTTTAAAACATTAAAGGGACAGAACAGCAGGTGTAACATCTCACCAGGAAGCTTGAGTTTCCGACAGCAGGAGTTGCAGTGATGTTTTGCACGAAAGTTTCTGATGGCGTCATCTCCGAGGTTGGCAGGTCCAAATATCATGTCGTAGGACCTGCAGAAGTTCCACAGAAAGCATTAACAGCCAAGCCGATGGAGAAACAGTGGTTTGAGTCCAAGTTGTGAGGTAAATTAGGACCACTGACCCTTTTTCTCCACTCTTTATAACTGAAGGATCCGTCAGAACCTCCCCAACACCTACAGATAAACAGGTTTCTTTATCAAAGACGTCATCAGGAAACGTGGAGCCAAGTCGTTTCTTTGGCTCGAGTCACGTTTACGTCGTGAACCTCTCCTCCAGTATTTACCCTGCAGGTCGAGCACCAGGAGCTCTCCTCGGGTGTACTCGTAGGTCCAGTGGCTGAAGGCCAGCATGGTTTCCTCCAGGAGGTTGGTGGGAATGATCTCGTCTCCGTTGTTGTTGTTGAACTTCCTGAACTCGCCGGTGATGCACTCCTCGATGGCGAACCACTGCCCGGCTGAGTGGCAGTACAACAGGTACACTTCGAGGAACCTGAACACAGAGAGAGACAGCTGAGGGCTTACAGACAGTTTGATGATTAAATTAAAACTGGACAGGAAACAAACTTCAGGTTCAGATCAATCATCTCAACTAAGACCTGCTTCATTTAATGACCAAGTGGAATGACTGGTTTACCACAGTGCATACAAGAAATGCATAAAAACAGGACAACTGGTCTGTAACGGAGCTCACAGTCCATCTAAAGCCAGAATCAGAGTCCTGATGGACAACATGTTTGTTGAGACAGGTGATCTCATCTGAATGAACAAATGTAAACTGTCCTGCTCACCTTGGAGAGTAAGGAATCGTCTTTGGTCTGATCTGGTTGAAGGCAAATGTCAGCTTCTGAGCGGCCCGTTGCTGCTGAATTTCCTGAAGTCACACAACAACAAAAAAACAGTCCAGAAGAATAAGATTTATCCACAAACTTGTATTGATCATGTAACTGGAAACATGACCGTTAAGGTATTGTGACATGATGTTGGAAATTTGCACATCTGTCACTACATATATACTGTATCTTATATCATTCAGCTATGTTCGTTTTTGCAAAATAAATTATAAATATATTAAAATGCCGTCACGTTGTAGCGCATTTGGGCATTCTAATATCGCTAGTGAATAAGTGAGCATTCACAAATTCCCAAAAGATGAGAAACTTCGCCAAGAATGGACAAGACAAGTACAGAGAACGAGGGACCTATGGTGTCCTACTAACGCCAAAATTACACCACACGCGTTCCGGCTCCGCCCCGCTCCGGTCCGACCTCCGCAGCAAATACGCACCCATTATAATCAATGACAGAATTTACACTGGCTCCGCACGGCGGCAGCGAGCGGACGGCAGTCCGTCAAAATTAGAAAATTTTCTATTTCTGCCGGACGCCGGAGCTGTGCGGAGTCAACTTTTGAAGATTACGTCGCACCAACAGGAAAAGGAACGAGCACAACTTCCGTATTTACAAAATAAAATCACCACGGGCGGACTAATCCTAGCTCTATACGGATTTATTTGTACAAAAATGCTGTCAAACTATCATTTATGACTACGCCTACAAACGCAATACAAGAAATAAATAAATAAATTTTATTCTGAAATGTAATACATCACTTCCTGTTGCTCAAACCATGTCCTGTCGCTCATTTACGAGAGAAGATCAAGGCAGCAGTCTCTACTGTTGTTCTCCTTCTTCCACCGAATGAATTGTTTTGTTCTGACTTACTTATTTATCACTTGATTTATCGCGCGATCCCGCAAATCCCGCGCATGCGTCTAGGAGCGGCGCATGCAGGCGGACCTGAGCTGAGCGGAGGAAGTGGAAATTGGAGTTTGAGACGCTCAGCTGCGACCTGCGGAGCGGAGCGTATGTAGTGTAATTTTGGGGTAAAGAATCGTATGTCTGCAGCGACCATTTTACTGCCGATTGTTTTCAGGAAACACCTGGTTTACAAGGATCTTTAGGATTACCAGTAAGATGGAGAAGACTTTTAAAACCGGATGCTATTCCTACTATTTTTTAAATAAAATCTACATAAGAAAGTGCCACAGCTACCACAAAACAACGCTGAGCAGCTACAGTCGGAAAACTCACAAGAAAACGAGTAAGTCTTTGTGTAAACATAATCGGAGGTGTGTAGTGTTTTAGATGATGAACTATATATTTTACGTGAGTTCATGTTGTTTTACTTTATACACTGTGAGTGTATAAAGCCAATTATCATGGCAGATTCTTTATGTTCGATGTTAAAAAAAAATAGCCGACAAAAATTCGGTAGCACACACACGTTGCTAGTAATGTATTTTTAAATTATGTCTGCGCGATCAGGTAACATCAGTATGTTTTTTTATTCATGGAGGGTTTATTAATGAGTTTTGGATGATTTACTGTCTTAAATTGATAAATCTCAAACGCGATCGGGCCTCGCTGTTAGCTTAGCCCAAGAACAAAGAACCACAGGAGAAGCTAACCCCACTTAGCTACTGTGTATGAAATAAACCGTGTCTAAATCACTTTTCCATTGACCGAGTGTCTAATAACTGTATTGGATGAATAATAACACTTCGATTGCTTCAATACATTCAAGTGCTAACAATAAGTTGTGTTTGTTCGCTGCTAACAAACTAGCCGACAGAAATTCGGTAGCACACACACGTTGCTTTATGTATTTTTAAATTATGTCTGCGCGATCAGGTAACATCAGTATGTTTTTTTATTCATGGAGGGTTTATTAATGAGAGTTTTGGACGATCAACACTAGAAATGCTGCACTCGTCTGATTCGACATGCTCCGCCATTAATATTTACATGCGCGTTGGAGCAGTGCCTTTCCCATTGCCACGTCACTGATGACGTATGCGGAAATTCTCGGATTTCCAGTGACGTATCACAGCGAAAAAATTACCTTAACTTGTAATGAAATTTTAATATATTTATAATTTATTTTGCAAAAACGAACATAGCTGAATGATATAAGATATATATATTGTGACAAATATGCAAATTTCCAACATCATGTCACAATACCTTTAAGATATGGGCATGAAGGAAGATAGTCTGATGTTTTTGTGATAAAGTCCTTCATGTTTCTCAGCTCAGGCCCTTGTTGGAAGAACTTCTGTAGAGGACAAAGTCGTTTCTTACCCTGAGACAAAGATGCAGCACAGTGTCCTCCTTGTAGATGCTCTGCCACGTTTGGACCACCTCAGGAAGGAAGGACTTGACGATGTACAGGTGTCCTGGTTTCAGGATGTCGTACTCAGACCAAGTGCAAAGCACCTTGAGGGCCCGTCTCAGGCCCCCGCCCATCTCCTCCTTGCTGAGAAATTCGATTTTGGCACAGAAGCCCCGCTGGGACCAGGAGGACATGCTGTTGTTGATGGTGTTGGGGGAGCTCTCCTCCAGACGGTACACCGTCACCGGCTCTCCTGGAGGAACACGACATCCGACAGTCACACTCTGATCATTTTAAGGATTGTAAACTTGAAGTCTTATGGATTTTTGCTGCATCACGCCGTCACAAAATGATCTGCAATGCTGATTTTTGCTCCAGAAAAACAAGATTTTTCTTGGCGTGACAGTAAAAGACATCAAAATCCTCAATTTCTTTCCACTCTTTCTGTTGAGGCTACTTTTAAAGATGGTAGAAACCAGGAAGCCTTTATTGCTGCACAACAAACTGCAAAATACAGTTTAAATCAGATAAAATGAAACGAATAAGAAAAAAAAGGACAAACCAGGGTCAGTTTGCACAAAGACTCACACTGTTGTAAAAAGTGCATATATCAGCTCTGATGTCAGGATGAGAACCGCTGCAGCAAAACTGCTGGCATAGCTCTACAGAGCCTCACTGACCTACACAAGGTGAGGACAGTGAACAAGGCCAGGCTGATTCTGGCAGATCCTGATCATCCACTCCATGGTGAGTTCAGGTTGCTTCCATGTGGACGCAGGTATCTGCTGCCCAGATGTAGAACGAACAGACTGAAAAACTCATTCATCTCTGTAGTGATCAGGCTTCTCAACCAACAGTGATGATTTCACGTACTCTTATTTTAATGTCTCGATGTCTAGTACTGTATAGATGTTTTGTGTGCCAACTGACTGAAACAAATTGCCCCTCAGGGATGATAAAGATTCTTGAATTACTATTTGCTTCTCATCACATTTCCATGATATTTGCAGTTGCTTCACCTGCAGTGAGATACTCAGACATGTTCACACTTTACAATCATCGTTCAGAGTCTAAATATCTAAACTTCCATCAACGCCCACATGAATCATCATGCATCTGTGGCTTTATGACCTCTGTGAAACAAAGCAGCTCAGCTACATTGTTCTGTTTTATTTAAACGGCAACAAGGAGGAAGCTGTGTGACGAGAAGAAATGTATACTAACTGGATTCTCAAAGCAGCTACACATCAGGTTTTATAGACTTACAGGAACACATTACCTTGAACACAAAAATAGAAATACTTTAGTGGTATCCTCAACCAATCAAAAATACAAACAAGAAATCAAGAATTCATGTACTGAGTCACGGACATGAAGAAAACCTTTGAGCTTCTAGAACAATTTTTACAGGAACATTTTACAGCCAAACAAACAGTTGACATATTCAGCAAACAACGCTTCAGTCAGCGTTTACATGTTTGTTTGGTAGACTTTGATGAACTCTTATAAAACACTGTTCAGTACAGGACTGGGTCACTCAGACACACTAAATAAAAAGCTTACGGTACTTTGTTACTTTTTTTTTTTTGCCTCTGAGAGCTTCCACATTTGCACCGTCTATGTTTCCCAGTTTTAAAGAGCGAACCATGACGATGCCTTATTTCTCTTTTTCCTCTGCTTATTGTTACAGAGCGAACCATGAAAGGCACTTCCTCCTTAGCAAGAAGCTCCGCAGATATGAAACCAAAAGAAACTAGAGAAATTGCATTTCCTGCAATAATGCAGTGTGAATGCTTTTTGCAGAAGAACTTGCTGAAAACAGCTGAAATTAGCTAAAAACATGCAGAAATGTAGCTGAAATTGAACAAGCATGAGTTAGCAGAAGAAAGCACAAATAACACATATTTGCTGAATTGAGTTTAAATAAGAAATTAGCATATAAATTATAGCTAAAAAGCTGAAATTTAATTCAATTCATTCAACCTTTATTTATACAGCTAGCCTCGTTGAGCCACAGGGACTCATTTACAAGAGGGACCTGTTTCACTCACACCCAGGGTCAATTTAGTTACCAATCAGCCTAACATGCATGTTTTTGGACTGTGGGAGGAAACCGGAGCACCCGGAGAAAACCCACGCATGCACGGAGAGAACATGCAAACTCCACCCAGAAAGGCCAAATTAGTCAAATATAGCTGGACAGTAGCTGAAAAGGCAGAAAGTAGCCTAAACTACCAGAAGGAAGTAAAGAGTTGAAATGAGCTTAAATAAAAAAATTTAAAAAAAAAAGATACAGAACTAAATTTAGCATAAAAACAGCTAAATAGTAGCTGAAGATATCACATCTTTTACATTGCAATACTTTTGTTGGATGTATCAGTAACTGGGTCCCTGTGCACATAATTTTGTTCCACAGCAGAACAAACTGAAACTAGCAGAAATAAGCTATAAGACATATTATTATTATTATTATTTAGGCTGAAATTAGCAAAAATTATCATGAAAAACTTAAATTTATCTGAAAAGCACTGAAAGAAGCTAAAAATGCTAAAAAGGTAGCTGAAAAGGTAGAACAAGCTTAAATTAGCAGAAGAAAGCAGAAAGAACACATTTGCCCAGTTAGGCTTAAATAAGCAGAAATGAGAACAAAAAATGTGGAAATTATCTGGAAAAAGCTGAAATTAGCAAACAGCTAAAACGTATCTAAAACATCAGAAAAAAGTTTAAATGACCAAAATGCTGGTTAGATTCTCAGTCATCCAGGACATGATAAAATCAAAAAACAACTGACTTTATTTTACAAAAACAACTGGACTTTATTTGTAACGGAAGACGTTTCGCTCTTCATCCGAGGAGCTTTCTCAATTCAAATAGCAGAGAGTGGGGATCAGGTTTTAAATTACCAAAGGTGGAGAGAGTACATTGTTGCTTAATTAGGATTAAAAAAAAGTTGAAATAAGTGCAAAAAAAATGTGGAATTAGCTGAAAAAGCCAAAATTAGCATAAACAGCTAAATAGTAGCTGAAATAGCAAAATAGCAGAAACGCATAAATAAGCTGAAATGATCTGAAACAAGTACCGGTAAGAAGAAGCACAAAACATCTGAAAAAGCAGCTGAAATGAGTTGAAATTAACTGAAAACGGTTTAAATTTACACAAGGAAGCTGAAGCAGAACAAAACATGAAAGGAGCAGTAAAAGGTTGTAAATAGATTTGAAGGATGTAAATGAGCTCAATTAATTTCTTATGAGAAAAATAGTGGCAGAAAAGGCTAAATATTTCAAAAACCTAAAGTTGCAGCAAGTCATAGCAGGATTGTCCTGAAACAGCTGAATGTCAAAATAGCACAAAAACTGTGGAATGAGAAAGATGCTTAAAAGCATACACAAGAAAAATAGATCACAATAGTGTGAAACAATAAAGCACAAAAAGTGCAGCATCTAGACTCAGTCAGCACATAGAAGCAGGTGTACAAAAAAAATAATCCAAAGCCAGACCTCGTTTCTGTCTTGATACTTCGTCATTCTGAAACTACCCAATTTGAAAGCCGCCTGACATGAAACGTCCAGTTTTACCTCTAGGGGGCACCGGGGTGAAGGGGATGCTCTGAGACAGCCTCATCAGGTTGTTACGCTCCACAGCTACAAGGAAAACAAAAGGAAACAAGTTGGTGAAATGGAGCTAAACTCAGTGGAAGTATTTACACACATCTAAAGAAAGAAGTGGATAAATATTTATTAATAAATGTGACTCTGAAGCCGACCTCTCACCTGAGTATTGGTAGCTTTCCATCGGCTTGAACGGTGAGCCAATAGCTACAAAACAACAAAATTAATATGTTGTAATTCAGGGAACAGGATTGTGGAGTTGACTTGATAAACATTTTCTAAAACAATTTATATGTTTAAAAAGATGATTAAGTTAAAATTGTTGGGAAGGTATAAGGATACCTGAATTATTTTTATTATTATTTTCAGTTTGGAGATTGTTCAAGTGAAGGTTGTTGTTTGTACGTACAGTAGTTATTTTGTATTTTTAAATAAGGGTCAGATTTTCTAAGAATTTCTTTTTTCTTTCTACACCTTTTCATTCAATGTTTTTTTTTCTGATGAATTTGTTTTATTTTGAATGAATGAATAAATGAATAAAAAACAAAACATGCAGCGCTGGGGCTGTTGTTTGAGTACGTCGTAGTTTCAGGGACACGTTGGCTCAAACTTTATTGTGCTTCATCTTCTGACTCTCAGCAGATTCTATCGAGTGGAAACTCTTCAGATTAAACAAGTTAGATGTTCCCACCACTAGTTAGAACGACTCCCTCCATTACATTTTGCAGCAGAAGAAACCTGTAGTTCATCAGATCTTAGAAAGCCGAACCACTTCCACACTGGCGAATTAGTCTTTCCTCTCTTATCAATTATGTAATCCGTTTTCACTTGTGAAACCTTGTTCAGTCACATTCTGACGGTCATGGGAACTCGTTTTGAAGCGAAAACTCAACGAGCGTTGGAGATTAGCTTAGCTTAGCCTGCTACCACTAACGCCTTCTGGACTCGAGCTCTGCGTAACATCTACGTCGCCACGCACTTACGTAATTGTGTCGCAGCTTTTTCTGTTCGGGTTGAAGCGGAAAAAGAAATGCATCAGTGAAACGCTATAATTCTATCGAAATTTTAAAAATATGCTTAAAACTCATATCATCGTTATTGAATAAAAGTATATCGCGAGATATATCGATATCAAATTGTTGCCCAGCATTATGAGTACCCATATAAAATTTTGCAGTGTATTTATGCACGTTGTTAAAATGACGCAAGTTTAAGAGTTAAGAACATTGCAAGAGTGTGAGAAGGGTTTATAAAGCCTTAAAATTTATATAAATACTAAAATAAATATACTGTTACTACTTTGTGGTTTTCACCCGTGATAATCGAGGGACTACTGCAAAAACATTTTACTCATGTACCTATTTGACTAACTATTGAACATGAAAGCCATCAGTCTAATCTTTATCTCAAGTCTGTGGTTTAGGCGTGTTTTAAACAACAAACCATCTAGTCCACCATGTTTCAGGTCAAAAGGAGAGAGCACAAAGTACAAACATTATGATAGAAAACTGCAAAAAATAAAAAAAATCTGTTTTGTATAAACAAATAAATAAATAGATATTTCAGTGAGTGCGAGTTTAACACAACTACATCTGAAATAATAAAACACGTTCAAAGTTCTCCGTTTGTGCAGTTCATAGTGAATGTTGCCGATACTCACAGTCTTTCCGAGCACCGAGGTGGGGGTGGCGTGCAGTGTACAGAGAAACTGCAGCTGGAACCACAGAAGAAGAATGACAGAGAAACACGCAAAGTGAAACGCATACGCAACAATTTTTATTTTTCTTCTTGGCTTGCTGAGATTGTCTTTCACTACACAATCATGTTGCTAATCCCAAATCTAAACTGACCACATAAAACTAATACAAGAACTGTCACATGTGATGCGTCTGAAAATGCTCGCTCAAAAGCAGAGGTCAAAGGTCATGGTTTATAAAATGCTGTCTGACTCGCTGATTCAGACAGAGAAATTTGACTAAATTTGATCTGCAAACTGAGGAGCTCCAGTGAAACATCTTACTGTTGAGTGTGTCTTCCTCAGGTGGTCGCCTAAAACAGAGTAAAGACAAACGGGTGAGAAAACAGAAAGCAGAACTCAGTTCTCGTTTGTTTTTTTGTCAGAGGTTTGGTCAGGACAGTTTTCAGATTTGTGTATTTTGTAGTGGCCAGTGAAAAGACACTTACAGGCTGCTGGCTTGAGCTGATTTGACCTGAATTCTTTCCTGACAGAGAAGACGAATGTTAAAATGGGATTTCTTTTTTCTTTAGACTTAAAAAAAGAAGAAGAAGTTCTTACAAGTTCTGCAGCTCTGGGAATGTCTTCAGCAGAAACTCTGCTCCGGTCCTTCTTAGTGAGAGCTACACAAACAAACAACCATGGTGTGTCTCAAATCAGCCAAGACTTGAAGATCTCATGCCAAAATGATCGATTTTTCTTTTGTGATCTTACTGGAGTCAGGGTGAAGAAGAGGGGGCTTTCTGTCAAACTCAGTGAAGCCGGCGTACGAGTTGACCGCTCTGATAAGACCCGGCCCTTCAGCCTGTAGCCACAACAACACAAGGAGAGATGAGGAACACTTTGAGAAGGACAGAATGGTCATTTTATAAAAGGTAAAATAAATAAAAGTAATACTAGTCTCGTTAACCCAATCTGTGGAGACAGATTTGTCAGAAATGGGAACTAAAACAAGGAAATCCTACATTATTATTACATCTATTATTAGGCGTTTGGCAACACTGAAAATGGAAATTTTTTAAGTGTTTTTGCAGAATAGATCAAAAGAAGCTGCAGATTTGTTTTTAAAACATAAAATGTCACCGGGCTGTGACTGTTGGTGAACAGTACTCACGATGGAGACTCAAAATATCTTGAAATGTTTGTGGGGGTTCTCAGATTTCCTTGTGTTCAGTCCCAGAGGCTCACAATTTTGCCAATTTAATTCTGAACAGTAACTTGAGCAGCAAACTTTCTCCTAAAATAGTGATCGACGTTGCAAACGTCTCAAACAGATCTCTAGTTCTCATGCAAAGTAACACATCCGGGCACTTTGTCTCTAACCACCATCTTTGTAGGCACGCATTAGCTGCAGACACGGCTGAGTAAGTTTAATCATCAAGTATTTTTTTCTTTATGTAAATTGTAATGGTTGTTTCGTGTTGGGCTAGAGGATGTTCCAAATGGGCAGACAGTTCGGTAAAGTTCAGTTTTTACTATAATCCAAATATCGGGAAATGTGAAGGACCTTAAACGATAGAGCTTTGGATAAAAGACGAAAGGTTTCCATCAAGAAGAATCCATCCAGAGGACCTGACTTTACTCTCAGATTTTTTTAGGAGCCGAGTGCAGATTGTTGTCAAGCCTGGCTTGGAAATATTTGAAAACCTTTGAAAACATCAAGAATCTGCTCCCATCACTTTTATCCGGTAAACAAAAAATAATATCCTAATTATTTTTGTTACATTGTGGGTGTGTAACTGCATGTGTGCTGGAACTACTCTGTTCATGATTTATCATGACTCTACTGTAGTTAGCTCAGCTATGCTATGTGCTTAACCTCCACACTGTAACACTCACAGCAACAATGTCCTGGTTCTAGTCCTGAGTTGAGCCTGAGCCCTTTTTGTTAGGAGTTAGCATGTTTATATTTTTTAAACCTTTATTTAACCAGTTAGATCTGAGACTTAAAAATCTCTTTTTCAAGAGAGACTGGGTCAAATGGCAGCAGCACACAAACATTCCCAGTCATAAAACCAGAGTCATTAAAGCACACTTAAAATAGATCATCATGGTAAATAAAAGAAAAAAAACCTGAAAAAACACAAAAAGCTAGCATCGTACTAAAATGTGATTAAATATCAGTTAAAGCATTTACAAACAAAGGCGTCAATATTAACTTGTGCATTTAATGTACATCATTTTTGAAAACGGTAACATTGTCAGACTAGAACTATCAACTTGTTTTTCTATAAAATAACAATTGTAATAGAGTGACAAAGCAGCATATGAAGTTTATGTACACAGTATATGTATGAGGAACCGGTAGTTGATATTGGTATAGAGGTAGAGTGGCATATGCAATAAGGCTGGTAAAAAGAATATATATATCAGCAGTAGTGTAGATATAAAAAAGTAGTGTAAATGTAAACAGTAGTTCTCCATCCTAAACTCTGTTCTCCACCTCACTGAACCATCAGCTCTGGAAGCCTCGGCAGAGCTGTGCGAGAACTTCTAGATTTCTTTTTATAAAAAATTGCTACCACCTGGGCTCTCATTTCTCCTCCAACTCATGATCCATCCATCTCACCTCAATCTGTAGCTGTATTTGACCATTTTGAACCAATCTCTCTGTCTTCTCTAGAGCAGGTCATGTGCAGCTTGAAACCATCTGGTTCCCTCGGCTACTAAATGAGGTTTTTCCTACTCTAGGTCTTTTCATTCTTGCTATTGTGAACAGCATTTATCCACTGGCGTGGTGCCAAAAACCTTTAAACATGCTGCTGTTCAACCTCTCCAGAAAAAAAAAACCTTGACCGCCCAGTCATATCCAACTTCAGGCCCGTCTCCAGACTCCCATTTGTTCCCTTATCATGGTGCATTCAGACCTAACAGCGTTTCAACGGCAGGAGCGTCCAGCTTACATTCAAAGTCAATGGGGGACGCGCTTCCAGCCGCGTCTTGGCGTCGGGCGTCACGTCACATGCGTGTTGAGCGTGCTGGAAAGCGTTTTTCCGTGCACGTGAACCCGCGTCAGCCTCCAAACCACGCATTCACCATGCTGAAGATTTCGCCGTTCAAACTTTCAAACGCCGTTCAACTCTCCCTGATTGGTTGATCAGGGAGAGTCGGGGGAGAAGAGAGGGGGAGAGTCCCTATGTGACGCGGAAACGAGGGGGCGGGGGTATTGCGCAACTATGTGACGTATTGTTTGTGGGACACAGAAAAGACCCGCGAGGTCGTGTACTATGGAAGAGAAACTCATTGTAGCTGTGTGTTCGCGACAAGTCCTTCACGACCAGTCAAGTCTGCTCCACAGAGACAGAAATAAAAAGCTCCTCGCCTGGCGGAGTGCAGTGAGGACTCGGTATACCGGTAAGCTCCTCCCACACACCCCGCAGCAGTTTCGCGTTCAGGTCTGGACACCAAGTGCGTCCACTGACGAGTGACGAGCTTTTTGGAAGTTGAAACGCTGTTCGGTCTGGATGCACCAGTCAGTGCACTCGGTGCAACACATTGACTATGGGAATCGCGCCGCCGCGCGGTTCACCTGAAGTAATACATTCACGCCTTTACGGCAGGTGGGCATCAGCGTCACCACAGAGGCCCCGCCCTCTTGGTATAAAGATGCATGCGCCCATCTATCTTTCTCTTTCTGCCCTCACCTCGCTTACACCTGAACTTCGTGGGACTCTCTGTAACCACATCGCTCGACCGGAGGTGAGCTCACTCCCTACACTGAGCGTACAGAGAAATTTCCTGCGTACTGCTGGGCTAGTGAAAGTTAGCCCAGTGCCTTTTATTTAACCTCGAGGTTTTTTCTTCTCTCTTCGCAGCTGCTTCGCTCGACGGCGCCAACTGCGTCACATCGCTACCTAGCTAACGGAGTTAGCAGGCTAGCCAACGAAAGCAACTCGACGAAGAGGACGTCTCCAGACCACGTTAGCACAGCTAACGAGCTCGACTCTTCTCAGCCATGGCTCAAGAGAAAGGAAAGTGAAAACCCCAAAAATTCTAAGAAGACCAGCAGGCCAGCGAGCCCCAGCTCCCGAGCCTGCCCCAGTGGCTGCGGCTACTCCCTTTCGGCGACGGACACCAACGAGGCCTGTCCCGTCTGCCTGGGGATGTTGCACGCTAAGACAGCGTTGGACAGCGTCAGCCCACGCTGACTGGGGGGACAGTATGGACATGGCGGCCCCCGTCGGGGACTCCACCGTCGAGTTTGACACGAGAAGCCTGTTACGCACAGACAAGCTCTCGCTAACAGCCTCGGGTGAGATTTCAGATGACAAAGCTGAAAACGAGGACGAGGGGGAAGAAGAAGACTTCTCCCAGAACCCGACGACAGCTCAGCCAGAGACAGATGTCTCCATCCCCGCTCTGTTCGACTTATGTTGCAGAGCGGCGGACACGCTGCGGATCAGCTGGCCAGAACCCCCACCTCACCAACAAGTAACGAGGTTGGCGGGGAATTATTTCTTCGCAAAACAGCAGTCGGCCACGAGGCATAGGATACAGATTTTTCCGGATTTCCTGACGGAGCTCACTCGCACCTGGGCTGAACCCAGGGCTCCCATGCTTCTGCCACTCTCCCAGTTCCTCGACGTCGCCAGCATGGAGACAGCAGGAATCCCCAACGTCCCGCAGATGGAGGACACGCTGGCGGCTCACTTGGCCCCCAGAACGTCGGGCGCAAAGCCAACTCTGCACAGCAAAGCAAAAATGCCCCACAGGCTCAGCGCACACGCTCAGGCCTGGGGGGCGTGTCATCCAAACACGTGGGTCATGTCAACAGTCTGTCAAGGCCTCCGGCTGCAGTTCCACAAGAGGCTGCTGTCAAACATAAACCCAGACCGTGCAAACGTCTTGAGGGAGGAAATATCAACATTGCTGCAGAAACCAGTGATAAATATTGTTCCAACACACAATATACACACAAGTCACTACAGTAAGTATTTCCTCGTGCTCAAACGAGACCAGGGCTTGAGACCTATTCTGGATCTCAGAGCACTGAACAGAAGGATAAGAACTTACAAATTCAGAATGCTCACGCAGAGACAGGTGATCCAGTCGGTGAGACTGGGGATTACACCTGTACAGTTGATCTGAAAGATGCATTTTTCCACGTGAGCATCTGGAGAAGACACCGAAAATATCTCCGCTTTACATTCGAAGGAAAAGCTTACAAATTTCTGGCTCTACCTTTCGGACTAAAAACTACACCAAGAACATTTACAAAATGTCTGGATGCAGCCTTGGCCCCACTCAGGGTCAAGGGGGGTCAGAATTATGAATTATCTGGACGATCTGTTGATCCTCGCCGAGGACAGAGCACAAGCCCAGCTGCACTCACAGATGATGATGACTCACCTGGAAGCTCTGGACTTCGTCATAAACCTGCAGAAAAGCAATCTGATACCATCCCAGATTACCGTATTTCTGGGTGTACAGGTCAACACCATTTTGTACAGAGCATGGCTCTCAGAGGCTCGGATTTCATCCATCCGCCTCTGCCTGGCACGCCTTCAGCTGGGCCAGAGAGTGTCTCTCAAACTGTGCCAGCGTCTCCTGGGTCTTCTGGCAGCAGCCATTGTCTGTATGCCTCAGGCCTTATTAAAAATGTGCGCTCTGCAGATATGGCTAAACTAACAAATACATCCTGCCTCCCTCAGGCGGGCAGGGAAGATACTGATCAGCCCAGAGTGCGTGACAGCCCTGGAACCCTGGAGGGACCCTTCAGTGTTCACGACAGGCGTCCCGCTGGGACGAGTACTGTCTCGTGTGGTGATCACCACAGATGCTTCAAAGAGCGTTTTGCAGAAACCAGCATGCCCAGGGGCTCTGGAAACAGCAGGAGGCAAGGCTCCACATCAACTTCCTGGAACTGAAAGCTGTTTTTCTGTCCATGAAGCACTTTTACATGAAGGGGCTGATTACAAAACAACACGCGTTGATAAAATCAGACAATCGGTCGACAGTGTCTTATCAACAGAGAAAGGGGGACAAGGTCCCGACCCCTCCTCAGCCCGACACACAACTGCTCATGTGGTGCAGCCCCCGAATATTGTCACCGAGAGTGACACACATCTCGGGCGAGCTAAACCACAGGGCAGACGCCCTCTCCAGAGGGCCACTGCTAGCCTCAAAGTGGAGGCTGAACCCACGTATAGTGGACCAGATCTGGGCACGATACGGGCGGGTATCCGTCGATCTGTTCGCCTGCAAAATCAGCACGCACTGCGTCCTGTACTTCTCATTAAAGGAAACAGATGCAACGTTGGGAACAGACGCTTGGCACACAGCTGGCCAGCAGGGGTGCTATATTACGCGTTCTCCCCGTCCCTCTGATTCAGGCGACGCTGGAATGTGTACGCAGAGGAGCTCTTTCCCTGACACTCATAGCCCCCAGATGGCCACAGAAACTGTGGTTCCCAGAAATGATCTCACTGTTGTCAGGGACACCATGGCAGCTGCCCCCCCACAGGGATCTGGGGACCTGCTGACTCAGGCCCACGGGCAGCTCCTTCACCCACGTCCAGAACTGTGGCAACTCTCAGCCTGGCCGCTGAAAGGAACCGGCTGATGGCCTCCGGCCTCCCCGGTAACGCCATAAATACAATACAGGGAGCGAGAGCCCAGTCAACCCAGACTCTCTACGCTCGCAAATGGCATGTTTTTGAGGCCTGGTGTCTAGAAAGGAATATTATCTCATATTCCTGTGACCTGGTCCAGCTCCTCACTTTTTTACAAGACCTGCTGGAAAAAGGCAGCTCCTTTTCCACTATTAAGGCCTTTTTGTCAGCCATCTCGGCGTGCCACGAAGGCTAGGGAGGTAAATCACCCGGCGCGCACCCTCTCATGATACGTTTCATGAAGGGCGTACTGAGGAAAAGGCCCCCCAGCAGGACCCTGGCCCCAGACTGGGACCTACAGTTAGTCCTGGATGCTTTTTGTGGGCCTCCATTTGAGCCACTCAATAGCATTAAGATAGATTTGTTATCTTATAAAACTGCTTTGTTCTTAGCTCTTTGCTCAGCCAAACGTGTGGGTGACCTCCACGCTTTATCTGTGCACCCAATGTGTACCAGGTTTGCTCCAGACGGGTCAAAGGTCACCCTGCGTCCTAACCCCGCATACGTCCCAAAGGTTCCAACTCTAAATCCCAGAAGTCTGGACTTTGGGCTCTCAGCGTTTCCTCCCCACCCTGTTCTCACTGAGGAACAGAGGAGGTTGAATGCACTCTGCCCTGTCAGGGCCCTGAGTGTTTACATTAACAGAACTGTCAGTTGGAAGAAAACAAACAAACTGTTTTGTATGTTTTGCCAATCCTGCTGCTGGCAGGGCCCTTTCAAAGCAGCACCTCTCACACTGGATGACTGGAGGCCATAAAAAGGGCGTACAGCAGCAAAGGTCAACAGGTGCCCTCTGGGGTACACGCCCATTCCACTCTAGGCCTAGCTGCCTCATGAGCTCTTTTTAAGGGTGTACCAGTGGTAGACATCTGTGCTGCTGCCAACTGGAGTTCCACAAACACGTTTGCAAAACACTACAGTTTGGATGTCACAGCATGTGATGTCACTCAAGCTGTCCTCTCTAGCACACAGTAGAAAACAGCCAAAACGCCAAAAGTATAAAGGCAGAAGTTCTCACAAGCATGCATTTTTCAAGGGCGTGAATGAATTACGTTCCCATAGTCAATGTGTTGCATCGAGTGCACTGACTGATAAGGGAACTGAAAGTTATGCACCATAACTCATGTTCCCTGAAGGAAGGGAACGAGGTGCAACATATGTCTGCCCTTTCAATGCCCAAGCTCGGTGAGGTGCACTTGGAGAAAGTTAGATGGGCGCACGCGTCTTTATACCAAGAGGACGGGGCCTCTGTGGTGATGCTGACGCCCACCTGCCGTAAAGGCGTGAATGTATTACTTCAGGTGAACCGCACGGCGGCGCAATTCCCATAGTCAATGTGTTGCACCTCATTCCCTTCCTTCAGGGAACATGAGTTATGGTGCATAACTTTCAGTTTCTAAACTTTTGGAAAAAATAGATGAGTCCCAGTTGAAGTGATTTCTGGAGGATCACGCTATCCTTGACATTCCAATCTGGCTTTAAACCTCTCCACAGCACTGAAACTGCCCTATTGAAGGTTTTTAATGACATCTTCTTATCCACAGACACTGGTGACTCTGTGCTGCTTGTCCTATTGGCTCTTACATCTGCTTTTGACACCATCGACCATGAGATCCTGATTGCTAGGTTGGTGCAGCGGGTGGGCATAACAGGGTCAACCCTCAATTGGTTCAGATCCTACCTCTCTGACAGATCCTTTTGTGTTTCCATCAAAGATTTTAGTTCTGCAGCAGCAGCGCTTAAATGGGGGGTTCCGCAGGGGTCCATCCTGAGTCCTCTCCTATTCTCTTTATACCTACTGCCACTTGGTGCTATTTTCTGGAAACACAACATACCTTTTCACTTCTATGCCAATGACTGTCAAATTTACTTCACCCTAATGCTACGTTCACACCGAACATGTTTTGAGCTGCAGGAGCGGCCGGTTTACATGCAAAGTCAATGGGGGACGCACCTCTAGGGGTCGTGCGTCGCGTCATGTCCGTTTTGAGCGGCGCGGAAGGGGCGGCAGAGCTTTTTCCGTGCATGCGGTGCCCGCGGCAGCCGCCGCCGCTCGAGTTGAAAAAGCTGAACTTTCGCCGCTCAACGCGTCTTGACAACCAATCAGGGAGAGTCAGCTATGTGACGCGGTAACGAGGGGACGGATGTTGCGCAAGTGTGACGTATTGTTTGTGAGACACAGAAACAACCCGCAAATTCGTGTTCAAGTATGGAGGAGAAACTCATCGTTGCTGTGTGTTGTACAGAGACCGAAATAAAAAGGACCTTGCCTGGCGGAGTGTCAGTGAGGAAGTCGGGATATCGGGTAAGTTTTGAATTGTAAACTCCTCCCACACCCCGCCGCCACTGCCGCTTCTCGTTCCGGTCTGAACACCAATGCGTCCAGTGCATCCACCTTGAGGCGTTTCGCGCTTTTTGGCCGCTCAAAAAACGCGTTCGGTGTGAACGTAGCATAAGACACAATGGTACATGCTCTGTTCAACCTCTGCTCAACTGCCTGGGTGACATCAGGGACTGGATGGCTTTAAATTTCTTAAGTTTCAATGAAAAGAAGTCTGAAGCCATGTTGTTCCCTCCCAATGACACGATCACGAACCACTGCATCGACCTTTCTGCTCTAGCCCTGTCAGAAAAACAAAAAGTCACAAATCTGGGAGTGATAATGGATCCTTCCATGAAACTCAACAGCCATGTAAATATGATCGTTAAATCATGTTTTTTCCAGCTGAGGCGACAATCTAAGCTGAAGCCCATATTGTCCAAAAATAACCTGGTGACAGTATGCAGGAATAATGAAGTTAATTTCAATACCTTTTCAAGACTTTTTAAAGACCTTCCAAAATAAACTCAAGACCTTATCGTCACTTTGTTTTATTAAGCAACAAATCTTTGATTTACAAAACTGCTGTTGTTTTCAATTACCTGTAAATCCGTGAATCTCAAACCTATAACAGAACTGAGATACAGTGGAAAGAAAAAAGTTCAAAAGAAGAAACTGAACCACGACTAGGTTTAAGAAAATATAGCTTAGGTTACAACAAGACTCGTAGTAACTTGGTTGAACAATGGTGAATATACAATGGTGAATAAGAAATAAACACAGTAATCATTACATGTGCCTCAGTGCAGTTGCTTTGCATTCCAGCAACTCTTCAGTTTGCACCAGCTCACTGAGTTTTTCTTTACGTCTCCTTCTCAAGACATTGGACTTGGTGATCAGTTGGGCCATTAAAGAACCTGACTTTCTCTCTGCCTGCTCTGCCAACTGATCTGCATCTTTTTGCAGAGAATCGCACACCTCTTGTAGAACTTTTCTCTTTTTTTCAGCTCTTCTAACTCAGCTTCAGCGTTTATGCACATCGAGGCTACGCTCATCTTTTTTATTTTTTACAAAATGTACAATAAGCCTCGCGGTTATTCTCGGCGACAGGCCTCAGCCATTCTTGAAAATCAGGCATCTCCAACCAGGAGTCCGAAACTTGCATTTAACCATTGTTCTCACGGTCTTGGGCAACTTACTCGAACACACAGACTCAACTTGGAGATAAAGCAGCCGTGCATGTGCACAAGATAGGCCTAGCCGTAAAGGCTGTTGTAACCTGACACTCTAAATTCGTGCGAAGCAGTTTCTGAATCCTCCGCGGTGAGGAAAACAAATATTAGTCATACATACTTTTTGCTGTCAAATTATTTAAAGCTAGAATAACAGCAAAAAAAATAATACCTCATCAAATCGCTTTCAAGACTTTTTAATACTTTTCAAGACCCTTAATTTTCCCAAAATTGATTTATCAACTTTTAATAACTTTCAAGACCCCGCGGACACCCTGAGTACATGCATTTATTCTAGGCTTGATTACCGCAATTCACTCCTGTTTGGTATCAGTCAGACCATTGCACGACTACAACTGGTCCAAAACGCAGCAGCCTGATTTTTAACCAGTAGAGGCAAAAGAGAGCATATTACACCAGTCTTGGCCTCCCTGCACTGGCTACCAGTTCATCTTCAAAACCTGTTCAAAATTCTGCACAGAGGTGACAGGGCGTTCTCTGTAGCAGGCCCAAGACTCTGGAATGAGTTACCTCTGCTTGTCAGACAGGCCCCCCTCCCTCTCAGTTTTCAAATCCCGTTTAAAAACCCACTACTATTCCGTTGCTTTCAACACCAGATGATCTGTGTTTGGTCGTTATATTTATTATCTGTGACGTTTTTATGTCTATATTCTGTTTTTTAGTTCATTTTGTATGTTGCCTGTTTTTTGTTTGTTTGTACAGCACTTTGGTTGGCCTTGTTGCCGTTTTAAGTGCTCTATAAATAAAATGGTATGGTATAATAAAACCAGAAATAAAGGTTAAAAACAAACAACTGGACTTTTTCTATTATGTGGCTGAAGATGATTGATCCACTTCCCATCCAGAAGGTTTCATCAAGTGAAAAAATGTCTGTAGTGTGTGGAGCTCCAAGCTTTACAGAACTGCATGAGGCGCCTCGTTGTGTACTTGGAGTCACACGACTCCATTGTGAGGGGCAAGTTTTTTTTAGTCTAAGCTGATTGAGTACATAAAGAGCAATGAAAACAAACAGGACAGCAACAAACTAAACAGAACACCTCTCTGAATGTCAGAGTGGCTCGCTGTATAAATTAAACTTAGGTATCCTCACCTGAGACCTGGCCTGTGGGGTCGGGCTGTGCTGCCTACTGGAGGTCTCTTTGGGTATAGAATGCTGAACATCCAAAGTGTCTTTGTGTCCTGGATCAAAACATACATTTATAGTCACAATTAGAAAGTCTAAAGGCCCTCTCATAGCTCTGCGTTTGGCTGTACGCCGCTCGACGCCATTGATACGCAGAGGCACAAGCGTTCAAACGCGGGCACGAACGCATCAAGCTCAAATTTTACGACCGCGAACGCAAACGCGTTGTCGCACAATAAACTGCCCGGCGCCGGACTGTTTTGTATGTGACACAAATATATTAAATTCCCCTTCTTCATCCCTGATCTGGACTTTTCTTTTGTTTTTATGCCAAAAGTCAAGTGATCGCTTCCTCCTCCGTTGACTCCATGACTGAAATGATGAGGAAATGAATGAATTTGTCACGAGCGAATTAAACTCGGGTCCAACGTGGCTGCGCGAG
This sequence comes from Garcialebias charrua, assembly GCA_038048925.1. Lineage (NCBI taxonomy): Eukaryota > Metazoa > Chordata > Actinopteri > Cyprinodontiformes > Rivulidae > Garcialebias > Garcialebias charrua. The sequence continues at coordinate 16,753 of JBBPBX010011267.1, read as the reverse complement.
GTTCTGCAGATTTCCTGGTGTTCTGGACCAGCGCTCCCAGTTTTTATAATTTTTTTAAACTTTTTAATAAGATATAAACACAGAACACCGCTGCGGCTGAAGCTGTGTGAAGTGCCGGCTCGCCTTTTTTTTCTCTCCCCACGACCTGTCAATCAATTCAGTAGGCGTGTCAGCAAATGACCAATCAGCTAACGCTCTGCGCTGTGGCTGCTCAAATGACGTCAAGAATTTGGAGCGAAAACGCGAGAACGAACGCAGAGCTGTGCGGGTGAACATGCGCGCACAGAGCGGCGTTCGGCCGAACGCAGAGCTATGGGGGAGCCTTAAGGCTGCAATGCAATCAGAGCCAGACAAACTGCTCGGTAAGTGCTGCCTGATTCAACACCAACTCCAAAATCAGATTCTTATTGAAAAACTCCTCCCTGTGTTAACCTCCACCTGACAAGCCACATTACTACTAAATATTCATTATTCAGCTCAATAAAACATGAGCTTCAGTCATAGTACGTGAATTCTTGCCACACCAAGAAGCAGAGAAAGGAAAGAAAGCACCAGATAAATGATGTCAAGAGTTTTGATCTTGAGATGAAGAGGCTCCCAGCACCCAGCAGATGCAGCCCTTAACCTCAGCTCAGACTAAAGCTCAAACCTCTCGTCTTTGCTCGTCTTGCCATCATCTTCTTGCCATGTATGTCTTTCGACCCAGTTTGACCGTCACATGGGGACGCTGCTGGTTCTGAAACACCACCGCTCATTCGCCTGGGGCGTCTCCTGGTCACCACAGCAGGGTCTTGTGAGCAGCCTGGATCTAGGGGTGGTGAAGCCTCTGGATCTGAGAGATTTTCTGTGTGTGTGGTTCTTCTAACAGCACCACATTGACCCTCTTCATCAGCAATGAATGCTTCATTCACGTATCCCCACATTGCAGCCTTCTCCCCCTCACCACTTCTTAACCCCTGTGTATTCTCTGGTTTCGCAGCGTAAGCAGGCATGCAGGCAGGCTGAACAGAACTTGATTTCTCAGAGATAACAACTGTAGGATACACACAAGCACATTTCTCCTCCTCCGTTTTCTCTACAGTGCACTGAGCTTCATTCTCATACTCACCTACAAATGCCCCAAACGCTACAGGAATGTGCCCTGGCTTGGGGGGTGGCTGGTAAAGTCCAGCCAGGGCAAGTTCGGGGTGGCTGGAGCCACTGGGCTGGGTTGGGGTGCTGCTGATTTGGAACTGAGCACCAGAGGAGGGCACATTGGGCAGACTGGATGGTGAGTCAGAAAGGTGCAGCTCTTGCGGACGGGTTAGTTTGCTCTGGGAGAGCTGGTGGCCTCGGTGACGGAGCTCTGGAGACGCACCCAAAACAGCACTTTGGACAAAGGCACTGCCCGAGGAACCAGCCTCTGCAGCCAGGTGTCCAAACCCATATAAGCTCTTCTTCTCTGGACTCAATGTTGGGCTCAAAGTGGGCTCCAGCCCCAGTTCAGTTCCTGGGCCGGGTCCGAACCTCCGGTGGCTTTCCAGCCCAGCTCCTCCTTCAGCTCCAGTCCCAAAAAGAGAATCTGCAATGTTGGATTCTGTTTGGGGAAACGAGGACCCAAAGTAGGCCCCCACACTGCGTTTGCCTATGATGGACGTTTTGGAGTCCGTTGGCCCAATGCTCGGAACCACGTTCTTGGACAGACTGAGCTCCCGGGTGATCTGAGTGTGGACCTTGCTGGCCTCGGAGGCCCTCTGAGCAGTTAGAGTCTTCAGGGTGTCCACAGTCAGAGCTGAGAGGTCTTGAAGGTGACCTATCTGCGAGTCCAACGTGTGCAAGGATCGCTTTATGAAGTTCACCTTGTTCCCGACCTCCTTCAGCTGCAGACACATCGTCTCAACCCTGGAAACAGAAAGGTAAGAACAATTCTTGTGTCATCTCTCCATACCTGCCAGTACACAGGTGTGCAACACTTCACTTCAAAAATTTCATTCAAGTGTAAGTATGTTTTCAATAAACATCACAACAACCTTTCTGAGGTAAGACGTATTCGCTCCTCACTTCCTGAATGAAGATGATCATCCTTTTCGTGAAAGTACGTCTCCACGCACTGCTCCTCGAAGTCGTGAAGCTTCTTTTGGTCTTCCTCAGTGAGAAACAGCTCTGAAAATAAAGCAGAATGTTACCAGTGGGAATGTTTGTGAGGCTGAGCTCAAATATTAACAAAATCTCAGGCATTTTTGTACAAACAAAGAAAATAAAAACATTTTTCAGTTACTTGGTCCATAGGTGCTCTCCTTCTTCCTCTTTCTACACATACAAAAGAGGGAGTAAACATGGCACAGCAGGATGATGGGAGGTGGGAGGATAGGCTTCTCATGGTAAGCCATAATGAAGTGGTAGCGTTGGTACTTCCACACCAGATTAGAGATGGACTTTACTTGCATATACACATTGCTGGAAAACGGAAAATAAAAATGTATCATGGATATTCAAGAACAATGAGTTATGAGCATGTTGGAACAACGCAGCAGGTGAATTTCACTAAAACAGGGTCTTATTAAGGACTGTAAATGTTCAGCACTTACTTAAAGAAGGCAATGAGAAGGTTAACCATCAGTATATACTGTACAAAGAGGTAGACTGCTTGTAGGAAAGGAGTCAGCCACACTCCTGCTCCACACAGGGGCTTTACCGACTCATCAGAGTTATTGGCACAAACTGCAAGGAGAAAAAGATTATTATATTGAGCACAGACCTAAAATAAACCAAACCCTCTCACAGCTGCCTTTCTATATTACAGCTAAAGCAGAAATACACAAGTGTTACACCAAGGATATTGCTTAAAACAGTGGTTCTCAAATTGGGGTGCCTGGGCCCTCAGGGTCCACGAGCCGGTGCTTAAGGGTACACAAAAAATAAAAAATTTACAAGCACGTAGATGTTTAACAACCTGTTAAAATACACCAAAATGCAGGAAATCCCATCTACAGGTGGTCCTCGACTTACGGCACCCTCGACTTATGGCATTCCGGAGTTACGAATGCATCATTTTAATAAAAATATGAAAAATAAATAAATAAAATATATACTGTATATATTTTTTTAATGTGTTTAAATGTTCTTGATTTCATGTGTACAGCACTTTGTTGCAGCTGTGGTCGTTTTAAATGGCTTTATAAATAAAGTATCATTATTATTATTATAATTTTTAAGCCTATTTGCACAGTTTTCTGCAGTTTCCGACAGTTTTCGGCACTGCCGCAGAGTCCGCCATTTTACGGTTAGCTTTGGTTAGCTGAGACAGCCGGCTTTGGAGGACTGTGTGTCCGATAAGAGGTTGCCTCATACAGATAAATGAGCTGGAAAGGCTCTGTGAACTCCGTCTCAGGCACGGAGCAGCAGCCACCGATCGCTAACCCTGGACACCGAGCTATGTTTTCGGCAGTGTCCGCCATTTTGGGGTTAGCTTTGGCCAGCCGGCTTCGGACGGACCGTGTCCGATCAGAGCTGGGAGCTGAACGGCAGTTTTGCGGAGGGACGGATGGACGAAGGAAAACGATGCTGTGGACCGGGTGAAGCAGCAGACAGCGAGTTGCACTGGAGGAGCAACGAGATAACATGCCAACGGGCGCAGCTATTTGCGGGGCTAACATCAGCGAACGCGGGGCAGCCGTTTTGGATGGACACAGCGGAGAAACGGCTCCCTAATAAGTTATTCACTCTTTTTCCTTTCATGATGGCTCCAAATGCATGGAGTTAACAAGCTAACAGTCCTTCCTGTAAACAGTTTAGACCGCGTGGAACAGCACGAAGCTGCGGAGCTCGGACATGCAAGAGCTAACATGCTAAAAGACGGAGACAGGCTTGACCAGCTCAAAGTAAGAAATTATATTTTATTAAGGTTAAAAATGTAATGTAATGATAATTATGTAGGGTACTGTGTTAGGATAGGTGAAGTGCTTGGTAACTACATTACCGTACATGTACGTGTATCAGTAGAGGCTGGTGTGTGTATTCCGACTTACGGCAATTTCGTGTTACGAACGGGGCGTAGGAACGGAACTCGTTCGTAACCCGGGGACCACCTGTACTTTATTCAAAAAAAAAATGGGGGGGGGGGGGGTCCCCCAGGACCAGCACCACTGCCCAATATTTATGTTCCAGCATTGATCACAGTTTTATCCTGGTTTAGATCCTACCTGACTGACAGGAGTTTTTCTGTTCACTTAGGGAAATGTTCTTCATTTCCAGCTCCTCTGATCTGTGGAGTCCCTCAAGGGTCTATTTTAGGTCCACTGCTTTTTAATCTGTACATGTTGCCTTTGGGGTCCATTTTTAGAAAACAACATTCCTTTTCATTGCTTTGCTGATGATACCCAGTTATATCTTCCGATTGAGTCAGACAAGACAGGGTCACTCCACTGGATCCACTCTTGAATTGTCTAAACGACATTAAAGTCTGGTTAAAACTAAATTTTCTCAATTTAAATGAAAATAAAATGGAAGTCATCAACTTTGGTAAATGTAACACCCTTAATGTTCTTGGCCCCTTGGCTTCACGCAGCCACTCCAATGTCAGGAATCTGGGAGTTATTTTTGATAGTGCTTTTAAATTAGACAGATAAATGCAGGATTAAATGCAGTTGTTAAATCCAGTTTCTTCCAGCTAAGACTCATTCCCAAGGTGAAGTCTTGTCTCCCTTTCAGAGACCTTGAAAAGATGATTCACGCTTTTATTACCTCTCCTTTGGACTATTGTAATTCAATGTACCGGTATGTTGGTTTAGACAAATCCTCTTTGCATCATTTACAATCTGTCCAGAACGCAGCAACTCGTCTTTTAACAGCAACTAAAAAATATGAACACATAACCCCTGTCCTGGCTTCCCTCCACTGGCTCCCTGTCCACTATCGGATTGATTTTAAGATTTTATTGCTTGTTTTTAAAATCTTAAAAGATCTGGTCCCGTCATATTTATGTGATTTTATTAATATCTAAACCACTGCATTGACCTGTCTGCTCTACCCCTGTCCGAAAAACAAAAAGTCACAAATCTGGGAGTGATAATGGATCCTTCCATGAAACTCAACAGTCATGTAAACATGATCGTCAAATCCTGTTTTTTCCAGCTGAGGCGTCTGTCTAAGCTGAAGCCCATATTATCCAAAAACAACCTGGAGACAGTGATTCACGCATTCATTACATCTAGGCTTGATTACTGCAATTCACTTCTGCTTGGCGTCAGTCAAGCCACCATTGCACGATTACAACTGGTTCAGAACGCAGCTGCCCGATTTTTAACCAGCACACGCAAAAGAGAGCACATTACACCAGTCTTGGCCTCCCTTCACTGGCTACCGGTTCATCTTCGAATCCAATTCAAAATTCTCATGTATGTCTACAAATCGCTGAACAGTCTCGCCCCCGCCTATCTCTCGGATCTGATACACCCATATGTCCCTCCACGTGCTTTGAGGTCAGAGGATCAGGTACTCTTAATAGTTCCAGAAACTCGCCTTAAGCGCAGGGGTGACAGGGCGTTCTCTGTAGCAGGCCCAAGACTCTGGAACGAGTTACCGCTGCTCATCAAACAGGCCCCCTCCCTCTCGGTTTTCAAATCCCGGTTAAAAACTCACTACTACTCCATTGCTTTCAATGCCAGCTGATTTGTATTGGATCGTTTTATTTATGATCTGCAATGTTTTTATGTTTTTCGTGTTGTACTTCATTGTCTGTGTTGCCTGTTGCGTGTTTGTTTGTCCAGCACTTTGGTGTGAACTTGTTCCTGTTGAAAGTGCTTTATAAATAAAAATGGTATGGTATGGTATGGTATCTACACTCCTGTAAGAGCACTCCGGTCTACCAACCAGTTTCTCTTAGATGTCCCCAGATCCAGAATGAAATCCAGAGGTGATCGGGCTTTTGCGGTTGCTGCTCCAAAGCTGTGGAACAGTTTACCCAAGAATTTAAAGACCGCTCAGACTGTTGAAACTTTTAAATCTTTTCTCAAGACTCATCTGTATTCCTTGGCATTTGATCCACGAAGAGTCTGAGAACAAATTTTGAGCAGATTTTATTGTTGTTGTGTGTTGTACCCGGTATTATTGTTAACTTTATTATGTTTGAGTGGCACTAGATGCATTTTTACTCTTTTTATTTATTTATTTTTTATCCGTCTTAACTGTAAAGCACTTTGGTCAGCTTCTGTTGTTTTTATGTGCTATATAAATAAATTGACATTGATCCGTTTACAAATTCATCCCTGCTACTTGGCATAACTAATGCTGTTATGATTCTGTTCAGTTTCGTGTAAAGAGTTTTCTATAATAATTTGAATAAGTGGCAATACGTTAGTGTTCATTATGTGAACAGGTAAATCTTTTAAGTGTTTTTCTGATACTGGTAATTTTCTCAAAACTGTAATTTTTGTAAGTTGAAATTAAAACTTAATTGTGTCTTGAATAAAAAATATGCCATATTTAAAAGTAGAAAAAAATATTAACACTATTAAAGAACAGGTGTCAAGTATTTATGTTACATAAATATTTCTAATGTATTAAAAAGACAAATTGAAGAAAATTACTTAACATGTGGGTTATGAGGTGGTCCATGAAACTTTATTTCCCCTGTAAGGAGTCCCTGAACCCCAAAAGTTTGAGAACCCCTACTTAAAACAAAAAATATACTGGTACTGTATATATAATTAAACTGAACTTAATAAATTTATTTTAGTTAAAAAAAAGTTTTCTTTTTAAAATCTGAAATATTTTATATCCAGCTGCAGCTCTTGGCAGCATGTTATTATTCATACATGGAGATTCTCCTCCAGCTAAGATTAAAAAGGGCCAACAAATCACTTTAACCAAAGCTTTTCTGCATTTAAATTCATCGTAGCTGCTGCTCATTTTTGGCAAACAATCAGCTGAGAGGCTTTGAATGACTCGTACTATCATCGTTCCTACCGTCAATTTCATAGGCGTACACTTCCCCGTACATCATCCAGTACGGTTGAGAAACAACATCTTTGGCCAGAGTCCAGCTGGGCTCCTCATTTGGGTACAGAATGGCTTTTCTTGGTACCCCGTAGCTCAGGAGGACAATAGCCATAATGACCACGATATAAAACATGTTGGCCACCTGCAGGGGATACCACAGAAGTGAATGCAACGTGTGACTTGATTATTAGCAGTGCTTGAAATATTTTAGTCTCACAGACTTGAGAGTTTAGTGCATTTGAATCAGCCCTGGGAATCCAAAACCAGCAAACTTTTACTGTCCTGTTAACAAATAAAACAAGAAGAATAAAACATTCTTCTTTTCTTTAAATTGGTTGAACGTTCAAAACTTCAGAATTAAATCAAAGTGTTTTATATGTATTTAAATTCTCAGGGTTGACAAACTAAGCCATGAACATGAACACATGAATGAAACACGTTTGAATTAGGTCTAGTTTAACTCCTACAAGGGGTTTAGGAAGTTGAGGAAAAATGTATATACATTTGCTTTCTTGCTGAGGTTAAATCCGCTGTAATTTTAGCTACATGGTAATTATTTATGTAATTTTTACCTGTGTGTATTTAGTATTTTTGCATTACATTTGCAAAGTAATAAAGTTTTAGCTGGAATGCACACAAGTTAAAGAGTTTGCAGGAAATTTTTTAAATATTAAAAGAAAAAGGGCAGAAAACCCATCTAGCAGAACCCTTGAGCACTCAGGAAATTACCGTATTTTCCGAATATAGGTAGCAGTTTTTTGCCTAATTTGCATGCCCTGCGACTTATAGAGAGGTGAGACTTGTTTATGGATTTTTTCCCATATTTTTAGACCAATTTTTGGCTCAGATATGACCGTTTTTCATTTTGGCAAAAAATGGTGCAGTACCACTTTTGTCCGCTAGGGTACACCGACCGTTCCCACCTCGTGTGTCCGAAGGCAGCCTCCTCTGGTCGGACTGACTCTGTCGTAGCCCGACCTCCTGCTCTGGAGCTCTGACACTTCCAGAGAGTTCACCGACCGTTCCCACCTCGTGTGTCCGAAGGCAGCCTCCCTTGGTCGGACAGACTCTGTCGCTGCCCGGCCTCCTGCTCTGGAGGTAACTACTGTTAGCTGTGTTTGTTAGCAAGATAAGTCAAGAACCACAGGACAGATTTTTATCAAACTTACAGAAAGTATTCACTGTATGGACATTTACAATTGACTAGCTTTATGAGATGTTTGAGATAAAATTCGATGTTTTATGGGCATAAACGTGTCGCGGCTAGCTTCGTTTTTTTTCCGTGTGTATTTTAGCATATACAGTAGCTCATAAACCACTTGGCGGATTTTCTTTAAACTTACAGAAAGTAATTATTTGGTGTTCATTTACAAACTGTTAGCTGTTGGAGTTATTTGAGATAAAATTCGATGTTATATAGACGTAAATGTGTAGGGGTTAGCTTCGGGTTTTTTCCTGCTACTATTTGTCTAAATAGCTCATAAACCACACCGCAGATTTTCTATAAACTTACAGAAAGTAATTTGGTGTTCATTCACAAACTGTTAGCTGTTGGAGTTGTTTGAGCTAAAATTAGATTTATTTATGATTTATTTTTGCAGCGCGTGACCGTTTGGAAGACGTCAAAGCGAATCAATTTAAATCCAGCAGATTTGACCATTACATGAATTTATTAAGGAACAGTTAAAGCTCCACTGACATCATCTTTTAACTTTCCATAAAATGGCACAACATATATATATATATATATATATATATATATATTAAGATTGACCTCTGATCGTTTTTGCTAAAACAATGTGAAATTAATGAAAATTCCTCTCCAAAATAGTTTAAAATTAGCGCCGTTTATTTACACGGTAAATTCGGGTTTTTCCGGTCACGTGATTGTGACGTTACATACAGAGCTCTGCTCCAACGGCACATTTAATACAATGAATAAAGATACAAACGCATCCATCGAATTTAGCCATTTAAAACTTTAGATTTTAGCGATTTGGCTCCAGTTCGTGAAGAAGAAGTTATTTTGAGTGATCAAAAATCAAACAGCATGGTTTCTTTTGTCCGTGCTGCCTTTTTTTTCAGGAGAGGTTTCACATTCAAAAAGCGAACAGCAGATGTCAGCAAAGCCATTGTGATTCCTCTTACAGAGCACTGTAAGAGGAATCACGATGGCTTTGCTGACATCTGCTGTTCGCTTCATGAATAACTTCTTCACGAACTAAAGCCAAATCGCTCAAATCTAAAGTTTTAAATGGCTAAATTCGACGGACGTGTTTGGATCTTTCTCCATTGTATTAAATGTGCTGTTGGAGCAGAGATCTGTGTCTGACGTCACAATCACGTGACCGGAAAAACCCGAATTTACCGTGTAACAAAACGGCGCTAATTTTAAACTATTTTGGAGAGGAATTTTCATTAATTTCACATTGTTTTAGCAAAAACGATCAGAGGTCAATCTTAATATATATATATATGTTGTGCCATTTTATGGAAAGTTAAAATATGATGTCAGCGGAGCTTTAAGCTAAGACACATCTTTGCTATAATTTTCAGCAGACAAATAATTGTTTTTATCGTGTTAATCTTGTTAAAAGTCCTTCCGTGCATGCTTCTGTGGCAGACATTTGCAACAGAGCTAAACACTCGGACCACATTTCCGGGTTGTCTCAGCGGTGACGCGTCACGTCAGCGGTGGGTGACACGTTACGTCGGCGGTGGCGTAGGTGCGACCTAACTGAAGGTGAGACCTGTTTATGGATTTTTCCAATTTATTGCCAATAATTGGACAAAGCGACCTATAGAAGGGTGCGACCTTTCAGGCGGAAAATACGGTAATGAAAGATAAACACTTGCACAACTACTAAACTTATTTTAAGTTTTTTATGTAACTGCACAAACCATTAATTAAAAATTTCAATTGTACTAGTAGTAAACACACAGAACTTCGAACAAGTTCCAGGGGAGGTGGGGGGGCATCGAGTCCGAGTGGGCCATGTTCCATGCCTCTACTGTCGAGGTGGCTTATCGGAGCTGTAGCCGCAAGGTTGTCGGTGCCTGTCACGGCAGTAACCCTCGAACCTGGTGGTGGACACGGGAGGTGAGGGATGCTGTCGGGCTGAAGGAAGAGTCCTATCGGCCTTTTTGGCCAGTGGAACCAGCTGATAGATACTGGCAGTCCATGTGGCATGCGGCTCAGGTGGTCAATCAGGCAAAAACTCGGGCATGGGCGAGAGACCATCGAGAATGAGTTCCGTACAGCTTTGAGGCGATTCTGGTCCACCATCCGACATCTCAGGGGGTGGAAGCGATACATCAGCAAGTGATGTGGAGGTGGTGTGCGACTGACCTCAACTCGGGATGTTGTGGGTCGGTGGGCTGAGTACTTCGAAGACCTTCTCAATCCCTCCAGCACATATTCCACTGAGGAAGCAGAGCCTGGGGACTTTGAGTTGGGCTCTCCAATCTCTGGTGCTGAGGTCACAGAGGTGTTAAAAAGTTCCTCGTGGTAAGAACTCAGGGGTGGATGAGATTCGCCCGAGTTCCTTAAGGCTCTGGATGTTGTGGGGTTGCGTTGGCTTACACGACTCTGCAATATTGCGTGGACATCGGGGCAGTTCCCCTGGATTGGCAGACTGGGGTGGTGGTCCCCCACAGAGTATGTTCCAACTACAGGGGGATCACACTCTTAACCCTCCCTGGTAAAGTCTATTCAGGAGTTCTGGAGAGGAGGGTCCATCAGATAGTCAAACCTCAAATTCAAGAGAAGCAGTGCGGTTTTCGTCCTGGTCGTGGAACACTGGATCAGCTCTACACCCTCAGCAGGGTCCTGAAGGGTGCGTGGGAGTTTGCCCAACCAGTATACATGTGCTTTGTGGACTTGGAGAAGGCATTCGACCGCGTCTCTCGGGGAGCCCTGTGGGAGGTACTCTGGGAGTATGGTGTACCAGGCCCTTTGATATGGGCTTTTAGATCCCTGTATGAACAACACCAGAGCTTGGCCCACGTTGCCGGCAGTAAGTCGGGCTTATTCCCAGTGAGAGTTGGACCTAGCCAAGGTTTTCCTTTGTCACAGATTCTGTTCATTACTTTCAAGGACAGAATTTCTAGGCATAGCCAAGGTGTTGAGGGGATCCATTTTGGTGGCCTTAGGATTGCTTCTCTGTTTTTTGCAGATTATGTGGTCCTATTGGCTTCATCAGGTCGTGATCTACAACTTTTACTGGAGTGGTTCGCAGCAGAGTGTGACGTAGCCGGGAAGAGAATCAGTTCCTCCAACTCCGAGGCCAAGGTCTTGAGCCGGAAAAGGATAGAGTGCCCTCTTGGGGTCGGGGAGGAGGTCTTGCTCCAAGTGGAGGAGTTTAAGTATCTCGGGCTCTTGTTCATGAATGAGGGAAAAATTGAGCAAGAGATCGACAGGCGGATAGGTGCAACGTCTGCAGTGAAGTGGGTGAAGAAGGACAGACATCCAGATCCGGATGTCTGTCGTGGTGAAGAGAGAGCCGAGTCAAAAGACGAACCTCTCAAGTTACCGATCGATCTACGTTCCTACCCTCATCTTATGAGCTTTGGGTTGTGACCGAAAGAACGAGATCTCAGATACAAGTAGGCAAAATGAGTTTTCTCCACAGGGTGTCTGGGCTCTCCCTTAGAGCTCGGATATCCGGGAAGGACTCAGAGTAGAGCCGTTGCTTCTCCACATCGAGAGGAACCAGTTGAGGTGGCTCGGGCATCTGGTTAGGATGCCTCCTGGACGCCTCCTTGGTGAGGTGTTCCGGACACGTCCTACTGGGAGGAGACCCAGAGGAAGATCGAGGACACGCTGGAGGGACTATGTTTCTTGGCTGGCCTAGGAACGCCTTGAGATTCCCCCGGAGGAGCTGGCCTAAGTGGCTGGGGAGAGGGAAGTCTGGGCCTCCCTACTTAGGCTGCCATCCCCGCGACCTGACCCCGGATAAGCGGAAAAAAATGGATGGATGTCAAATGTATTTCCCGATAATTTATTAGAAACCTCAGCAAGGAAACTAATAACTTTTTTCAGTGTATATACCGACTTTGCAAGTTCTCCTATTTAGAAATCATGGAGGGGTCTGAAATTTTCATCTTAAGTGCATGTCCACTGTGAGAGACATAATCTAAAAAAAAAATCCGGAAACCACAATGTATGTTTTTTTAATAATTTCTTTGTGTGTTACTGCTGCAACACCTGTGAAAATCAATGTTAATATTAGGTACAGTAGCCTTTGCTTGCAATTACAGAGGTCAAACGTTTCCTGTAGTTTTCACCAGGTTAGCACACACTGCAGCATGGGGCGGCCGTGGCGTAGTGGTAATGGCAGTCGTCCCCCGATCGGAAGGTTGGAGGTTCAAATCCCGGTTCCCCACACCATGTGTCGTTGTGTCCCTGGGCAAGACACTTAACCCCGAATTGCTCCCGGTAGGACTGGAAAGCGCCTTGCATGGCAGTCTGCCGCTACCGGTGTATGAATGTGTGTATGAATGGGTGGATGGTTGGTATTGTAAAGCGCTTTGGGGCCCCTCATAGGGGGCTGGAAAGTGCTATATAAATAAGCTCCATTTACCAGTTTACCATTTGCAGCAGCAGGATTTAGGCCAATTCCTCCACACAGATCTTCTCTAGACCAGCCAGGTTTCTGGGCTGTCGCTGAGAAACACAGAGTTTGAGCTCCCTCCAAATATTTTCTATAGGGTTTAGGTCTGGAGACTGGCTAGGCCACTCCAGAACCTTGATATGCTTCTTACGGAGCCATTCCTTGGTTCTCCTGGCTGTGTGCTTCGGGTCATTGTCATGTTGGAAGACCCAGCCACGACTCATCTAATTCCCCCAAATCTCGCAATACATGGCCCCGGTCATCCTCTCCTTAATACAGTGCAGTTGTCCTGTCCCATGTGCAGAAAAACACCCCCAAAGCATGATGCTTCCACCCCCATGCTTCACAGTAGGGATGGTGTTTTTGGGATGGTACTCCTCATTCTTCGTCCTCCAAACACAGCGAGTGGAATTAAGAACAAAAAGTTATATTTTGGTCTTATCTGACCACACAACTTTCTCCCACGACTCCTCTGGATCATCCAAATGGTCATGGGCAAACAAGATGGGCCTGGACGTCTGCTGATTTAAGCAGGGGAACCTTCTATGCCATGCATGATTTTAAACTTTGACGTCTTAGTGTTTTACCCACAGTAACCTTGGAAACAGTGGTGCCAGCTCTCTTCAGGTCATTGACAGCTCCTCCCGTGTAGTTCAGGACTGATTCCTCACCTTTCTTAAGCCTCCGGCAGAGCTCAGCGTATTGCCTGTACGCCACTCTACGCGCGCATTCTGTGCGCACGCGTTCGCTGGCACAGCTCTGCTTTCGCTCTCGCGTTAAATGCTCGCATTTTCGCTCCAAATTCTTGTTGTACTTTGAGCAGCTGCGTGCAGAGCGTTTCCCTACAGGACAAACTGAGGTTGCTGATTGGTCATTTGCTGACACGCCTACTCAATTGATTGACAGGTCGAGTGGGAGACAAAAAATAAATGCATGAGCTGGCTCGGCTGCAGCCGCTGCGGTGTTTCTAAACTTTATATGTTAATAAAAAGTTCTAAAAAATAAAAATAAAAACAGGGAGCCTTGGTCCTGCAGCCCACAGCCCACCAGGAAATATTTAGAACGTCGCGCAGCCAGGTAGGACATGAGTCGTGACAAATTCATTCATTTCAGTCATGGAGTTAGCGGAGGAGGAAGCGATTACTTGACTTTTGGCAAAAAAACAAAACAAAAGTCCTGATCAGCGATGAAGAAGGGGAATTTTATTCATTTGTGTAACATACAAAACAGTCCGGCGCCGGGCAATTTATGGTGAGACAACGCGCATCGCGTACGCGGTCGTAAAATTTGAGCTTTGCGCGTTCGTGCCCTGCGGGGCTACGCTTGTGCCTATGCGTACGTACGGCGTAGTGTGGCATACTGCCTGTACGCTGAGCTCTGCCGGGGGCTTTAGGATCATTGATACGCCACAAGGTGAGATCTTGCATGGAACCCCAGTCCGAGGGAGAATGACAGTCATGTTTAGCTTCTTCCATTTTCTAATAATTGTTCCAACAGTTTATCTTTTTTCACCAAGCTGCTTGGAAATTGCTCCGTAGCCCTTTCCAGCCTGGTGGAGGTCTACAATTTTGTCTCTGGTGTCTTTGGACAGCTCTTTGGTCTTAGCCATGTTAGTAGTTGGAGTCTTACTGATTGTGTGGGGTGGATAGGTGTCTTTATGCAGCTAATGACCTCAAACCGGTGCTTCTAATTTAGAATAATAAGTGGAGCGGAGGTGGACGTTTTAGAAGTGGACTAACAGGTCTTTGAAGGCCAGAAATGTTGTTGATTGGCAGGTGTTTTAATACTTATTTGCAACAGTAACACACAAATAAAATTTTTTTTTTTAAATACATACATACAGGGCGGCCGTGGCGTAGTGGTAAGGGCAGTCGTCTCCCGATCGGAAAGTTGGCGGTTCGACTCCCGGGACCTGCACCATGTGTCGTTGTGTCCTTGGGCAAGACACTTAACCCTGAGTTGCTCCCGGTAGGACTGGAAAGCACCTTGCATGGTAGTCTGCCGCCACCGGTTTATGAATGTGTGTAGCATTCAATATATGTGTAGCACTTTGAGATTTTCAGTAATGAAAAGTGCGTTATAAATTGAATTAATTATTATTATTATTATTATTTCCAGATTTTTTTTTTTAAGATTATGTCTCTCACAGTGGACATGCATCTAAGATGAAAGTTTCAGACCCCTCCATGATTTCTAAATGGGAGACCTTGCAAAGTCACAGGGTGTTCAAATACTTATTTTCCTCACTGTATATACACGTTTAGGAATATTTTATTAAAATATATGTTGTTGTGAAATTAAAGGAGAAAGAAGCACAAAGGGCAGGAGGATGTGAGGAAACTGATGGGGCCAAGCAGGATGTTAAAACTTGGTCCCATACCTGGCAACTGCATGGAGATAATGCGGTTTACACGTGAACATTCAAAGAAAAAAACATGGACACATGAAAAAAAAGTAACAAACACAATGTTTTTCTTGGCACTCTACACACAGCAATTCAGAAAAATAAAATAAAAATGGAAAACTGACAACGTATTTTGCTCTGTATCTAGACAACCTGACAACACCAGGAAGAGACGGTCTGAGCAGTTGAATCTGGTGCAAAACAAACTACGGGCATGAAAAGTTGACAAACAATACCTGAGGTTTTAATTTAACAGATGAGAATTTAGTAAGAAGCTGCCTAAACATTTCCTAATGTGTCTAATTTCATTACTTTTTGTCTGTCTAGCAGATCTCACTTGTAAATGAGTCTTCGAAGCTCAATGTGACTTATCTGTCTAAATAAAGGTTGAATGAACGGTAAACAGTGTTCAGGCATGAAATCACTAAATCTTAGCTAGACCAGCTTTTGTGGTTTCTGTGAACATTTCAAACAGGAAGCCAGTAATTACTTGCTTAATAAAACAGAAGTGTTCACATAATTAAAAGTGTGTGCTGTATAGTGTTCACACAAATGGATCATTATAAAGAACTCACCATTTTAGCGATCATGGTGACATAAGGTCCAGCTTGCTGGTTTACAGCCAGGAAGTCCAGCAGTCGAACGTACCAGAAGATGATATTGAGACAGTAAACTAGCCTCCCCGGGACGGAAGGGGCCTCTTGGCCCAGCCTCAAGCCGAAGCCGATAAAGAACATCACAATGGCCAGAAAGTCAGAGACGTTATAATAGTCACTGAACCACACCTTTATTTTCTGGCCAATTTTTCCTGCTTCAGACATAAACATCTGAGGAAAAAAGAGACAACACAGGCATGAAAAGTTGACAAACAATACCTGAGGTTTTAATTTAACAGATGAGAATTTAGTAAGAAGCTGCCTAAAAAAAAATTTGCATCATCTTCTGGGATGTGATGTTTTAGCACCCATTAACCAACTATAAATGCTTTCTTAAAGTCTTACACACCTCTCTGATTTTCTCGATGGCAGAGGTGAAGATGTAGAGGATGACCACCCACTCTTGAGGAGACGGCCAATCAGGCAGTTTCACCAGAACCACGTATGTGTACAGCATCAAGTAGCCCAGGTAGAAGAGCTAAACCCAGGAGACACAGAGCATGGTGAAGGTACCACATTTAAAAATGCAAACAGAGCTACAGAGGATTCAGCTGCTCTTTCAAATATGTTTTATTATTGAGATCCATTTTTCTTGGTTACATTTTTCGGATCTAACTCATTATGTCAACAAATCATATCAAAATGTTCAGCTCATTCAGGACTGCTATGACTTTTTGTATTTGTTTAACTTTTAATATTTAACTTTGTCGGCCATGTTTTTCCTTGTAGAAAATGAATGGAGCTCTCTTTACATCCTTCAAACTCTTTGTGATGTTTAAAACCTTTTACTGCTCATTTCAGCTTTTGATCTGGTTTAGCTTTTTTCAGCTTCTTTGTGCTCATTTTTAGTTTTTTATTTTTATTTTATTGCTAATTTTTCTGCTTCTTTCAGTTTCTTTCGGCTAATTTCAGTTTTTCTGCCGTTTTCAGATTCTTTCTGGTAAATTCAGCTTTTTTTCCTTTTTTTATTAGTTTCAGCTCATTTTAGCCTTTTTTCCAGCTTTATTTTTTGCTAATGTTACCTTTTATAATTCTTTTGAATAATTCCTACCTTATGTGCTCCTCTCAGCCTCTCTCTGATCATTACAGATTTTTTTTTTAAT
>JBBPBX010011266.1:42357-56304 GCA_038048925.1 Garcialebias charrua | reverse complement strand
CATCATATAAGAAACAAGTCCAAACCGCGAGAGTGTGTGTGCACAGTTTCAACGAGACAGAGTTCATTCAAACAAGGTAATAAAACATTCTGGTTTTACTCAAGATGTGCTGCGTGGCTGGCCCCCCCGGGGGCTAAATAAATGAATAAATAAATAAATGACCGCCAGGTCAGCTCCAAAGCTGCTCGGCAACCGTGACGTGTATTTTACTGAAGTGGGTTGAGCCGCACCAGGGGTTGCTAGTTGAGGGGCTGGACTCAGGTTTGAGGAGGGTTGTCCTCTCGCTTGTGACGTCACATGCGAGAGTATTTTAAACCGAAGCGTAATTTTCACAGTAAAATAAATCTACTTAGAGTAAATAAACCACTGGGTGCATTTTTTTGGCACAAGAACGTTTTTTTTATGAAGTAAATACCCAAAGTTGAGTAAAAAAAAACATTAAAAAGTGAATTTTGCATGTGTGGTCCCCTTTAAACACTAAACAATTACAGGTAGTCCCCGACTTACGAGCGCTCTGACCTACGAGGTTCCGGACTTACGAGCTGGCGAATTTTTGGAAAAAACGCAAAAAATACAGAGTTTTTCTGTGTTTTTTCACCACAGTTCGTTAGCTAAACATGTGGACACACGTTTCCGATCATTTTTATGCACTCATAAGCAGTTTTTCGATGAAAAACGAGTGTTTGTAGTCGCGCTAGCAAAACCGTTCCAACTTACGAGCGAAATTCCGGACTTACGAGACACGTGGCGGCCGTTCCGAATTACGAGATTTCCGTGTTACGAGCAACTCGTTGTAACGGAACTCGCTCGTAAGTCGGGGACTACCTGTAATAAACAAGCATAAAATGAAATAATAAAAGTTTAGTACTGTCCTGAGTTTTTTGCATTGAAGTTTTTCATAGTAGTAAAAAAAGTATAAAAAGTTTCACCAACACCAAAACACCAACATTTAATAAACATAATCATAAAATGAAATAGAGTGTAATACTGTCCTGAGTTTTTTCATAGTAGTTTTCCATAGTAGTATAAAAGTATAAAAAGTTTCACCAACAGCAAAAATGAAATAGAGTGTAATACTGTCCCGAAGTATAAAGTATAAAAAGTATATCTATAAAATAAATGAAGGTTCTGGCATTTGACATTTGTAAAGAGTGACAAAGCAGCATATGGGGTTAATGTACACAGTATATGTATGAGGTAGTTGATATTGGTATAGAAACAAAGTGGCATTATGCAATAAGGCTAGTAAAAAGAATATATACTGTATATCAGCAGTAGTGTAGATATAAAAAGTCTAGATGTAAACAGTAGTAATAAATGTAAACAGTAGTAATAAATGTAAACAGTAGTAATAAATGTCAACAGTAAATGTAAACAGTAGTATGACTATAGGCAGTAATGTAATACAAACAGTGCAAATATGAGAAGTAGTGCAAACTGAATGAGCACATGACCGAGAGTTTAGTGAATAACCCGTTTGATGACACAGAGTCCAGTGTTAAAATCTTTGTGTTGTGTGGTAATGTGTGAGAAAGTTTTTTGTGTTAAGGCAGTTCAAATGGGAGGGGAGGCAGAGCAGGCAGAGTGTTTAGCATTCTGACTGCCTGATGAACAGAGCTGTCTCTCAGTCTGCTGGTTCGAGCCTGGAGACTCCTCAGTCTCCTCCCTGATGGCAGCAGTCTAAAGCGGCTGTGTAGTGGGTGTGTGGGATCACCTGCCATGCGGTGGGCTTTCCGAGTGAGGCGTTTGCTGTGTAAGTCCTGCAGTGAGGGCAAGGAGGTGCCGACGATCTTCTCAGCTGCTCTCACGATGCGCTGGAGGCTCTTGCGGCAGGATGCAGTACATGCACCAAACCACACCGTGATGCAGCTGGTCAGGACACTTTCTATGGCACCTCTGTAGAAGGTGCACATGATGGGGGTTGAAGCTCCAGCCCTTTTCAGCTTGCGGAGAAAGTAGAGGCGCTGGTGAGCCTTCTTGGCCAGTGCTGCAGTGTTCCTGCTCCAGGACAGGTCCTTTGAGACGTGCACTCCCAGGAACTTGGTGCTGTCCACTCTCTCCACTGCGGTGCTGTTGATGGTCAGAGGGGCATGTTGTGCATCCCTCTTCCTGAAGTCCACGACAATCTCCTTTGTCTTCTCCACGTTGAGAGTGAGATTGTTGTGTCCGCACCACAAGGCCAAGCGGCTCACCTCGTTCCTGTAGTCCGTCTCATCGTTGTTGCTGATGAGACCTACCACTGTTGTGTCGTCCGCAAACTTGATGAAGTGGTTGGAGCTGTACGATGGTGTGCAGTCGTGTGTTAGCAGGGTGAATAGAAGGGGGCTCAGCACACATCCTTGTGGGGCTCCTGTGTTCAATGTGATGGTGCTGGATGTGTTATTCCCGACCCGTACTGTCTGTGGTCTCCCGGTCAGGAAGTCTAGCAGCCAGTTACACATTGAGGTGTTCAGCCCCAGACTGTCCAGTTTAAGGATGAGCTGTTGGGGGATGATGGTGTTGAATGCCGAGCTGAAGTCGATGAACAGCATTCTAACATAGGAGTCCTTCGTGTCCAGATGTGTGAGAGCTGTGTGGAGGGCAGAGGAGATGGCATCGTCGGTTGAGCGATTAGACCGATATGCAAATTGGAAAGGATCCAGGGAGGCAGGGAGGACATACGTCCACGACCATGTAACATACGTCCACGACCATGTAACATACGTCCACGACCATGTAACATACGTCCACGACCATGTAACATACGTCCACGACCATGTAACATACGTCCACGACCATGTAACATACGTCCACGACCATGTAACATACGTCCACGACCATGTAACATACGTCCACGACCATGTAACATACGTCCATGACCATGTAACATACGTCCATGACCATGTAACATACGTCCATGACCATGTAACATACGTCCATGACCATGTAACATACGTCCATGACCATGTAACATACGTCCACGACCATGTAACATACGTCCACGACCATGTAACATACGTCCACGACCATGTAACATACGTCCACGACCATGTAACATACCTCCATGACCATGTAACATACCTCCATGACCATGTAACATACCTCCATGACCATGTAACATACGTCCATGACCATGTAACATACGTCCATGACCATGTAACATACGTCCACGACCATGTAACATACATCCATGACCATGTAACATACGTCCATGACCATGTAACATACGTCCATGACCATCTAACATACGTCCATGACTAGGCATGTAACGGTACAACGTCCATGACCATGTAACATACGTCTATGACTATGTAACATACGTCCATGACCACGTAAGGTAGATGTTAAAGTGACTGAAGGCTTTCAAACCACACAGTCGTCTCGTCTCAGATTAGACATGAATCACAGTCTGATGGAACAGAATCTACATTTTGGATCATCTCCAAACAGAAGCAGTCTTCTTCAGAAACACATCTTCTAAAAGAGCTCATCACAAATATATTCAACGTGAGTGTTCTGTCCACGTCCACACCAACACTCATCAGACCTGGACGTCTTCATTCACCCTCACTGAACCTGTGGTCACCAATCGCCTTTAAATTAAATAGAATCTCATTTTAACATGGTGGATCAGTTGATAGAGCTGCTGCCTCTCAGCGAGCAAGGCACTGGTCCAAATCCCGGCCGGGGCCTTTCTGTGTGTAGTTTGCATGTTCTCTCCGTGCTGCGTGGGTTTTCTCCAGTTTCCTCCCACAGACCAAAAACATGCATGTTAGACTGATGGTGACTCTGAATTGTCTCTGTGTCCCTGTGATGGACTGAGACCTGTCCAGGTGTCCCTGTGATGGACTGGAGACCTGTCCAGGTGTCCCTGTGATGGACTGAGACATGTCCAGGTGTCCCTGTGATGGACTGGAGACTTGTCCAGGTGTCCCTGTGATGGACTGGAGACTTGTCCAGGTGTCCCTGTGATGGACTGGAGACTTGTCAAGGTGTCCCTGTGATGGACTGGAGATATGTCCAGGTGTCCCTGTGATGGACTGGAGACTTGTCCATGTGTCCATGTGATGGACTGGTGACTTGTAAATGTGTCCCTGTGATAGACTGGAGACCTGTAAATGTGTCCCTGTGATGGACTGGAGACTTGTAAATGTGTCCCTGTGATAGACTGGAGACTTGTAAATGTGTCCCTGTGATGGACTGGAGACTTGTAAATGTATCCCTGTGATGGACTGGTGACTTGTAAATGTGTCCCTGTGATGGACTGGTGACTTGTCCACGTGTCCCTGTGATGGACTGGAGACTTGTCCAGGTGTCCCTGTGATAGACTGGAGACTTGTCCACGTGTCCCTGTGATAGACTGGAGACTTGTGCAGGTGTCCCTGTGATGGACTGGTGACTTGTCCACGTGTCCTTGTGATGGACTGGAGACTTGTGCAGGTGTCCATGTGATAGATGGGAAACTTGTCCACGTGTCCCTGTGATGGACTGGAGACTTGTCCACGTGTCCCTGTGATGTACTGGTGGCTTGTCCAGCTGTCCCTGTGATGGACTGGAGACCTGTCCAGGTGTCCCTGTGATGGACTGGTGACTTGTACACGTGTCCCTGTGATGGATTAGAGTCTTGTCCACATGTCCCTGTAATGGACTGGAGACTTGTCCACGTGTCCCTGTGATGGACTGGTGACTTGTCCACGTGTCCCTGTGATGGACTGGAGACTTGTCCAGGTGTCCCTGTGATGGACTGGAGACTTGTAAATGTGTCCCTGTGATGGACTAGAGACTTATCCACGTGTCCCTGTGATGGACTGGTGACTTGTAAATGTGTCCCTGTGATGGACTGGAGACTTGTCCACGTGTCCCTGTGATGGACTGGAGACTTGTCCATGTGTCCCTGTGATGGACTGGAGACCTGTCCATGTGTCCTGTGATGGACTGGAGACGTTCACGTGTCCCTGTGATAGACTGGAGACTTGTCCATATGTCCTTGTGATGGACTGGAGACTTGTCCATATGTCCTTGTGATGGACTGGAGACTTGTCCATATGTCCTTGTGATGGACTGGAGACTTGTCCATATGTCCTTGTGATGGACTGGAGACTTGTCCACATGTCCCTGTGATGGACTGGAGACTTGTCCATATGTCCTTGTGATGGACTGGAGACTTGTCCATATGTCCTTGTGATGGACTGGAGACTTGTCCACGTGTCCCTGTGATGGACTGGAGACTTGTCCATATGTCCTTGTGATGGACTGGAGACTTGTCCACGTGTCCCTGTGATGGACTGGAGACTTGTCCATGTATCCCTGTGATGGACTGGAGACCTGTCCATGTGTCCTATGATGGACTGGAGACGTTCCCGTGTCCCTGTGATAGACTGGAGACTTGTCCATATGTCCTTGTCATGGACTGGAGACTTGTCCATATGTCCCTGTGATGAACTGGAGACTTGTGCAGGTGTCCATGTGATGGACTGGAAACTTGTCCACGTGTCCCTGTGATGGACTAGAGACTTGTCCACGTGTCCCTGTGATGTACTGGTGGCTTGTCCAGCTGTCCCTGTGATGGACTGGAGACCTTTCCAGGTGTCCCTGTGATGGACTGGTGACTTGTCCACGTGTCCCTGTGATGGACTGGAGACTTGTCCTTGTGATTGTTGGATATGTGCACCGGCGACCCCCGTGACCCAAAATGGAAGAAACGGGTAAAGATAATGAATGGATGTAGCAAATGGGCAATGTTTAGGCTGATGGTCCTCATTGATCATGTGAGCAACTGGTTTTGGCTGTCATCATAAAGTCTTTATTTATAAGACTGAGCTGAATACAGCATCTCAGACTAAGGAAGTCTTTCATCCGAAAGACTTCCTCAGTCTGAGATGCATTCAGCTCAGTCTTATAAATAAAGACTTCCTGATGACAGCCAAAACCAGTTGCTCACATGATCAATGAGGACCATCAGCCTAATCATGTGATCATATGAGCAGCTGGTTTTGGCTGTCATCAGCAAACTGTTTGATCCACTTTGAGAGGGTGCTATTTATGAGACTGAGCTGAATGTAGCACCTCAGACTGAGGAAGTCTTTATAAGACTGAGCTGAATACAGCATCTCAGACTGAGGAAGTCTTTCGTCGCTCGTAAGTCGGGGATCACCTGTACTTTACAGTGTGTTGTGATGAACCTTGTAAATAAAGTAAATTTTGTTTTAGAAATATGTTCAGGTTTATAATGTTAATGTTTTATAATATGTAAATATGTCATCTCAGAAGTCTTTCATCGCTCGTAAGTCGGGGATCACCTGTACTTTACATTGTGTTGTGATTAACCCTGCAGAAAAAGTAAAAATTTGTTTTAGAAATATGTAAATGTTGATATGTTTTATAATAATGTAAATATGTCACCAGAATTTAAGTTTTAATTTTTTTATTTGAAACATTTAAGTTTTATTTTATTTTAAACATTTGAAGATTTTGTTATTGAAGTTTTTTTAGTGAATGTAAATAAAGTATGTGCATAATTTGTTTAATAAAAGCAGTTCAAAAAATAGTTCTCCTAATGCAGTGTCCTGTCACATTTGTGTGTTTTATGTTAATTTTATGTTAAGTAGGCGGAGTTTAAATGTCCCTTTAAAGACCCCATAATGCATGTTTGTCCTCATAAACCACATTTTTTGACGTCCTTGTAAACCACACTGGAGTCTGGGTGGTAAAACGTGCTGTGAAGCTCCTATCGGAAAGCTAAAGGGACCCAAATTTTTTTCAAAATTTTTAGAGTGCACTGAGCTTGGTCCCAGGTCGCTAGGACCTCGGGAAGGGGTAGACCCCGTATTACACCTTCGGGCGGGTTTGGCGAAAAAGTCCGGCTAAACCACATTGACAAACCTGTGTGTGTGTGTGTGTGTGTGTGTGTGTGTGTGTGTGTGTGTGTGTGTGTGTGTGTGTGTGTGTGTGTGTGTGTGTGTGTGTGTGTGTGTGTGTGTGTGTGTGTGTGTGCAGCTGATCCAGCTGAGAGTGACCGAGTGTTGGTGATCTGTTCTCATGGAGCCAGATAGCATGAAGGCCAAGGAAGTCTCTGCACAACAACGTTGAGGAGAAGAAGTGATCAGGGTTGGTTGAAACATGTTCTGGACTCTGAAGCTGCAGAGCAACATTACATCATCGTTAGGAAACGGATGAGTTTGAATAAAACTACAGATTTACTGTTTGTATGAAAATGATGTCATCAGACGTCGTCCAGTGGTCTTTGATAAACTCCCTCTGAGTGTCCACATGGAGGACAGAGCTCCATGTGGACAGAGCTCTGTCCACATGGAGCTCTGTCAGCTCTGGAGGACAGAGCTCTGTCCTCCAGAGCTGACAGAGCTCTGTCCTCCATGAGGACAGAGCTCTGTCCACATGGAGGACAGAGCTCTGTCCACATGGAGGACAGAGCTCTGTCCTCCATGTGGACAGAGCTCTGTCCCATGCTGGGTGGGGGGGTCAGAGAGGCTGCAGGAACGTAAAGTGTTTCTCAAGCTGAGCATGTTGAACAGGTAAGACGTTCACTGTTCACAACATTTCCACAGAACCTCCCTTCAGAATATGTCCACTTGAGATTTAAAACTTTTGTAAGAGCTCCTTTTCAAACCAAGTCGTGTCGGGTTGTTCATCTGCGTTACTTTGAAATGTGTTTTTGTTAGAAGTGCAGGAGAGGCGTCAAAGTGCAGTGTTGATGTTAACATCGTGTGTGTGTGTGTGTGTGTGTGTGTAGGTCCAGGTGTACAAGTAGATGACACAAACCATGTTTCTTCTGATGTTCTCTCATGCTGAGATGTTCATGAGTTCATGAGGAGGTCGTTCAGAGGACACACACTCACAGTCTGCCCTCCACTTAAACTCTTAACACACACACACACACACACACTCCTCTGTTTCTCTGCCCTCAACTTAAACCTTCACCCCAGTCTTACCTCACCCCTCTCCACCTTCACCCACAACCCAACAGTCTCCTGTTCCCTCCGCTGACACACAAACACAAAAATAATTCAGGCTTGGAAACAAAAAATAAAAACAAAAAAGAACAACTGGACTTTATTTGTAACAAACAAGACGTTTCGCTTCTCATCCGATGTTCTGTATTGAACGCCTTTTTTGTTTTTATCATGTCCTGGACGACTGAGAATCTTCACCAGCAAAAAATAAAAAAGTGTCCCTTCAAGGCAGAGACTGTTCCGACTCGCTGTCTGTTCTCCACTTGTTGTTCTTCTTCTTTCTGCTGCTCCTTCTTCAGGGGTCACCACAGAGTCACACGAAGACTGGACACGTGTTTTTACACCAGATGTTCTTCCTGACACAACCACAGACCACTGAGCTACCACAGCCCTCTGTGTGGAGCAGAGAGATGATATCTGGGTGCCCGGGGGAGCAGATGGTGTGGGTTAAGAGCCTTGCTCAAGGGCCCAAGGTGGGGCAATTGAGGATGGAGGCAGGTGTGCTTCACCTTTCCCGCCCACATTTTGATGTGGTCAGTTATGGAAGTTGAACCGACAACCTTCCGGTCACAGGCCCACCTCTCTAACCTCTGCCCCACCACTCTAGTTGTTTTCTTTAATAAAACATTCTTGTTCTCTGAGAACAGAAATACAAACTCCATGTGCTCCTGTAACTCTGGGCTGCTTGGAAAGCACATCTCTGCTTCTCTAACATGGAGCTGCAGTGTGGCAAACATTTACACCAGCACACTGATCAGCAGCTAAGATCAGCAGCACTGACCAGCAGCACTGATCAGCAGCAGAAACCTTTCTGCAAAGTTCTAACCACGCTTAATGATGTGAACCACCCAAACAAGGTTTGTGCGCATGCTTTTTAATTTTTTAATTAAATTTTTTTAATAAAATTTGTTCATTAAAAAAAAAACTACAATACAAAACAATCCCATAAATGATAACATACAAAATATAAAAAATGAAAGGTAGCAGAAAGAAGAATAAATCTTATTATATCTGCCCCTTTTTTCCAACAATCAGATTAAACAATAATAATCTTCAACCAACAGTACAAAATGACTAACTCTTTCTAATTTTCTAACTAATACAATACACATTACGCTATTTCATATATTTTTTTAACACATTTGTTTTGATCATTTTCTTAAATGTAAACATTGACTTGGCATTTTTAACTACATTCTCCAAGCCATTCCATAATCTAATTCCCTGGATTGAGGTAGAACGTCCCTTCAAACTAGTTCTGAATTGTGGTTTTACAAACATCTCTGTCCCCTTAAAGGAGCTGTATGTAACTTTTCTAACAATATATTTTTAACATATTTCTTCACTCTGTCACTACCTCCTGACATACTGATTTTAGACAAGTAATCTCTGAAAAAAACTATTGTCCCCTTGCTTCTCTAAAAGCATTTCTAAAAAGCCACAGTGACCCGCCGTTAACCAGCCAATAAAAACAGAGTTTGTAACCAGCCAATAAAAACAGAGCTTGAATTTGAATCAGCCAATAAAAACAGAGCTTGAATTTGAATTTCAGCAGAGCAAGGGGTAAGTTTCTGGTCCCTCCCCCTCAGAGCCATATATGGCTCTGAGGGGGAGGGACCAGAAACTGTGTCTCTGTTCAAAATTTTCCTAAGTTCCAGTGTGTTCCAGAAATTACATACTGAACCTTTAAGATTATAACAACTTTGTCTTTTAACAAAATTAATTTGGATATTTAAAGGTAATGCATTATTCTGAGCCCTATACATAACTGATAAAATATTATAGTCTACCAAATCATGGAACTTCAATAATTTCAGTTGATAAAATAATGTACTGGATGGATGACAGTAATGTTTTCTAGTGATAATTCTTACAGCTCTTTTCTGTAATACAAAAATAGGCTTTGTGATTGTTTTACACGCATTCCCCCAAACATCAATACAATAGATTAAGTGTGGAACAATGATTGTGTTATACAACAAATACAGAGCTTTATCATTCAATAGGTCTCTGACTTTGTACAGTACTGCAATCGATTTAGCTATTTTTATTCTTACAGAATTTATGTGTTGTTTCCATGTCAGTTTGTCATCAATGATAACACCCAAAAACTTCACCTCACTCACTCTACAAATCTCAACATCCTCAATTTTAAATGGAACATCAACAGTTTTCTTTTTATTGTTGTTCTTCCGGCTCTCGACAAAGCAAGTCGCATATCTTTTTGCTCCTTCCCTCCCTAAGTTTTTCCTCCTCCCTGCTTGCTTTTTGTCTCGTCTGACTCTTCAGCGCTCACTCGAACCAATTTGCGATGGATTTAATAAATTGGGCTGTTTCTTCAATAGATAAGATTTTTTCCACGAAGCGGACCGTGCCAGGAGAAGCTGTCTGTCCCTCTGACACACACGCGGTTGGATACATGATGGATTCGTGGGGACAGTGGCAGCCTATGTGTCTGACCGTCTTGACTGTCGAAGACGTGGAAGATTTGTGGATTATTGGACTATTAGTGGCAGCTGCTCTGTTTTTTGGCATCGGCGGAGCTGTCTGCTACCTGAAGCTGAGGAGAGCTTCGGCGGCTATCAGCGCGCTGGCGAAACTCCCTGATCAGCAAGATTCTCTGATCCGGGCCGTGAGCTCCTCATCCCAGCTGTTGTATGAGCTCAATCGCACGTTGGGTGCGTCGGTGGACTACCGCGGACCTGCGGGGCGCTTTGGAACTCGTTTACAGCCGCCCGGGCTCCAACAGGGCACGGATGGGGGTTCATAGAACGGAACCTCATATGATTTGGAATTTTGGCCCTGAAACAGCGTCTGGACTTGGAAGGCTGCAGTGAGAAAGAACACTGTGGTCTGGATTGGAATAAACAAAAAGACTATCTAATCTGGTTTCTGCACACGTCCTTGAAAAGAGGCCTGTTTGGAAACTATTCTCCTGGAGCGTAGAGCTGAAGTGCCCTTGCTGACCTCCCCCCCCCCCCCCAGAGATTTCTGTGCGTGCCTCGGATAACGCCCAGCTGAATAACTGCTGAACTGTGTTCTCTGAAGTTACTCGCAGACTCTATATCTCCTTGCATGTCGTCAAAACTGCAACAATGTCTCGTGTGGTTGTGCTTATGCTGATAGAGTTTTTGGGACTTTATCATGGAGTGTCCTCAGGCAATCTTTTGATAGATTCTTTTTTTGAATATCACAAATGATACCTACTGTGTTTTTCCTTTTTCCATATCTGTTTTGCTCTTCATCCAGGACGGATGAGAGATGGCCGCGCTGATGAACATGCATGTGTTTTGAATTGCAGCAGCTTAACATTCTCTGCCCTCCTCTGGATGACTGTGTTTACATTATCACGTTGTATTGGTTTACTGGTGCAATGTTAATAAAAAATCTCTCTCTCTCTCTCTTATCTCTCTTATCTCTCTCTCTCTTATTACTGAATATCATGTAATTAGTTTTATCTAGATTTAATGATAATTTATTAAGTTTAAACCAAGTCTGTATTTTAACAAATTCTGTCTTTGTCAACTAGATCGAACCAAGCAACAACAAAGAATAAACATGTAGATGTATTTATCTATTCCACCCAATCTATCCAAAACAAAAGGCTTAAAAAAAGAAAGTAATACCACAAAAATCCCAAGACCAGGGATCAAACCCAGGTCTCCCACATCCCAAGACATCTCTTAGAGTCTAAGACTTAGACCACTGACCCAACTTGGCATGCATGCATTGCTCCTCTTCTGCACAGTATTAAAACAAATACAACGAGACAGTTTCAAACAAGTGTAAAATATTCTTAAAATAAATAAGTTAAAATACACAAATAACTAGTGCCATTCCGAAAACTATAATATGCTTTATGATTTGTTCTTTGTTCGACTGCCCCTAGTGGTCTAGCCTGGTTAAAACCAGACCCTGTCCTTCACTTCGCTTCGGACAAGGGTCTGGGATCTCTTGAAAACCGATTCTTGCTGGAGGCGTGGCCTCTGCTGAGGAACAAGACCATTGGATCTTAGAACATTTTTGAACAGGAAAAGCATTCTGCTCCCTCCCCCTCAGAGCCATATATGGTCTGCTTCCTCTGCTCTCGTGAACTTGAGATCTGCTCCACTCCCTGCTGCATGTCGTCTCGCTACCACTGGATATTCAAAGTCAAAGTCAAAGTCAACTTTATTGTCAGATCTGCAATATGCACAGTGCAGGACATACACAGGACCGAAACTGCGCTTCTCTCAGTCCCTCGGTGCAACAGTAAACATCTAAACATTGAAACACTGAAACATATAATAATAGACATAAGCATAAAAATAGTAAAACTAACACTGTCCTGAGTTTTTTTTTTTTTTTTTTTTTTTTGCATAGTGGTATAAAAAAAGAGTATAAAAAGTATAACTAAAATAAACTAAAGGTTTCTAGCATTGACATTTGCAAAGTGGCAAAGCAGCGTATGAGTCAATGTACACAGTATATGTATGAGGTAGTAGTTGATGTTGTTGTAGAGGCAAAAAGTGGCATATGCAGTAAGGCACATTGGGCATCCCTAAATAAGACCGTTCAGAGCACACTGTATATGTACCAGCAGTGGTGTAGATATTAGAGTAGTGTAAATAAATGTAAACAGTAGTAATTACATGTAAGCAGTAGTAATAAAAGTAAACAGTATTAATAAATGTAAACAGAGAATGTAAACAGTATTATGATTATAGGCAGTGATGTAATACAGACATTAGTGCAAGTATGAGAAGTAGTGCAAACTGTATGAGCACATGACCGAGAGTTTAGTGAAAACCCGTTTGGTGACACAGAGTCTAGTGTTAAAAACTTTGTGTTGAGTGATAGTATGTGAGAAAGTTTTAGTGTTAAGGCAGTTCAAATGGGAGGGGAGGCAGAGCAGGCAGAGTGTTTAGCATTCTGACTGCCTGATGAACAGAGCTGTCTCTCAGTCTGCTGGTTCGAGCCTGGAGACTCCTCAGTCTCCTTCCTGATGGCAGCAGTCTGAAGCAGCTGTGTAGTGGGTGTGTGGGATCACCTGCCATGCGGTGGGCTTTCCGAGTGAGGCGTTTGCTGTGTAAGTCCTGCAGTGAGGGCAAGGAGGTGCCCACGATCTTCTCAGCTGCTCTCACAATGCGCTGGAGGCTCTTGCGGCAGGATGCAGTACATGCACCAAACCACACAGTGATGCAGCTGGTCAGGACACTTTCTATGGCACCTCTGTAGAAGGTGCTCATGATGGGGGTTGAAGCTCCAGCCCTTTTCAGCTTGCGGAGAAAGTAGAGACGCTGGTGAGCCTTCTTTGCCAGTGCTGCAGTGTTCCTGCTCCAGGACAGGTCCTTTGAGACGTGCACTCCCAGGAACTTGGTGCTGTCCACTCTCTCCACTGCGGTGCTGTTGATGGTCAGAGGAGGATGTTGGGCATCCCTCTTCCTGAAGTCCACAACAATCTCCTTTGTCTTCTCCACGTTGAGAGTGAGATTGTTGTGTCCGCACCACAAGGCCAGGCGGCTCACCTCGTTCCTGTAGTCCGTCTCATCGTTGTTGCTGATGAGACCTACTGATGACCTACTGATATTCTGTGTTTATGGAAATAAAACGTCTTAAAAAATAAAAATAAAACCATGTAGCTCTGGTCCAGCTCACCATAAGGCCAGAAAATATGCAGGGACTCGGGCAGCAACGTAAAACCCAAGTTTAATTCTCTCGTGACAACCTGAGGCTCTTCCTCGTTCATTTCACTCAGCAGAGGGAGAGGAGGAGGGAGGAGGGAGCGATTACTTGACTTTTTACAAAAAAAACTCCAGAAAACTCCAGATAAGGGATTAAGAAGGGGAAATTAATACATTTGTGTCAGATATAAAACAGTCCTGCATCGCTTTGAATAAGAACATGCGGGTGCTCGCTGGCTGCGCGCTGGGACAGGACAGGTGGGGGCGTGGGTTAGGGGCCAAAAGCTCCGCTCCTTCTGTTCTCTGATTGGTCCGGTCAAAAATCTACCGGAGAA